>JBBPUD010000470.1:0-18704 GCA_038094475.1 Phylloporus aff. rhodophaeus
CATCGTGATATAAGTATGGGTAACATTATTTTGACGGATGAGGGCAGGGGTTTATTGATTGATTGGGAGATGGCGAAAAGAGTGAACCAGGTTGGAAGCAGACGACCTGATCGCACCGTACGTTCCCTGGTACCTTGTCTTGCATTTCTATGGTGCACTGACAACTGCTCACTTGACTAGGGAACGTGGCAGTTCATGTCTGCGAATCTACTTCGACACCCTGGCAAGATGCACACGTTGACGGATGACTTGGAGTCCTTTTTGCACGTCCTAGGATGGACCACGTTGCGCTACGTCCCTGCCGACGATGGGTTCAGGCCATTTGATCGTGCAAATGCAATGCGCAAGTTTGACGAAAATTTCTCGGTGGATAGCCATAGTGACGAGGGTGGATTCGGCAAGTGTGATGCATTGGGGCGCGGCTCGTATCCGTCAGACAAGTTCAAACCTAGACAGTGGACGCCACTCTCCGGTCTCGTTACGAATTTGAGCATGCCCTTCAGGTCACTTTATGCTGCTCGGCCACCGACGATAGAAGACCGCAAGAAGATAAATGCTCCCGAGAGTGAAGACGACGAATGTATTCATGAACTGTCGCAAGATATCCGCAGATACGATAGGGACATTGGAAGACTCCAGTCATCCGCTTTCTTCGTCAGTGAGATTCAGAAAGCTCTTGACAAGAAGGGCTGGCCTGCAGATGACGAGGCTGATCCAAATCTCCCGATTGCTCCACTGACGCGCATTACACAGATTCAGAAACAGAGGCAGACCAGCCGACTTTTCCACACGCAAAACATGTTGGAGGACTCGAAAGGGTTGTCAAGAAGCTCGAAGCGGGCTGCGAGCCCAACACCAGAGCCGAGTTCGAAACGTCGTCGCGTTACGCCTCCTACGTCGAGTTCGATATCGTCATAGCTCCTTCGCTGTTTGGAGTATTTTGAATTTAGATTTCGTTTGGATATTTAGTACATGGGTCTTAGTGTAGTTTCATCAGAATAGCTGCGGCGCGTATTTACGAATACAATGAAAGCCAACATTTAGTGGACCACTAAGTTCGGATCAGCCTTGTCATATGTAGGCCAGTCCTGTCACTGAACAAACTTGCACCCCGACGTACAAGGCAAGATCATGGCGAAAGCACACTAACATTCAGTTTCGTGAAATCCACGCAGATGGGCGTCGCGGAAGGTGGGTAGTATTCTGCACACTGACCGTTACTACCACTGAGAAGTGAAAGACCGCCCAATAAGAATCTATACCCTTGGTAGAGAATCAACGCCATCAGGTCTACCTGCTTCGATGAATGATAATTTTGACAGCAACGGATGCGTTCGTTATGGTTGTTTGTGTTCAGCGAGCCTATGTAGCCTGGTAGCCTTCCATCATCTCGATCGATGACACCTTGTGTAGTAAGAAACACAGGATCAACAAATTCGAAAGAAACACAACATAGCCAAGTCCAGTGGCCTACGTGCCACCTCTAGTAATATACAAGCTTTCGGTTCCACAGATTAATTCACGAGTATCGGATCAAGCATCTCTTTGCTGACATGTGCGCGGGGTGCCAGTCGACAAGGGAAGTAATTAGGATGACTGGGATAAGGCGTCGAAACGCAATAGAGAAAAGAGATCATGCAGACGTACTCTGTCAACCCACTTGTGAATGTCGCCGTAAACGTGATGTCATTTCCATCTGCGTCCTTGGCGAGATTAAAGTCGAGTGTTGCTAGCATCGTTACAATGGCACTCCAGACAGATGCATCCCCGCTGTATCGACCTAAATGGTAAGGGAAAAGATTTCGATAAATGCTCAGTGTGTAAGTGGCCAACCTGGGCATCCTTAAATTCCCGAGGGTCGCCCTCTGTTAATCTGCCTTCCTTGTCTAGAAACCGCTCGGGAATAAACTTCTCTGCGTTGGGGTACCGGGTTTCATCGCGCAACATCGCCCTGAGAAAGTCAGTTCATTCTATCACTAAACTGTTTCCACAAAGCGATTACCAGACATTGCCGATGATAGTTGCTCCTGACGGAAAACTAGTGACTCCCAGAGAGCAGTATACATATGGAAGACACACCTTTTGGTATGTAGTAGTTCTGGTATATATCGCTACATGTCACAGCATGGATGAGGACTTCAGAATAGGTCAGTCTCGGAAGAGAATTGCATTTTAGCATGCACTCGGTGCAACAGGCCTCCATCTCAAAGTCTCTTGTACAATTGCCTCGATATATGGCAATGACAGCTTGTCATCAAATTCGGGAAGTCTGTCAGTTCCAATGATAGTGTCAATCAATGTTTGGGCACGTTTCCAAATGCGTGGATTCTCGACCATTGCAAGCGTGAACGTCATCAATATTGAGCTCGTCTATAGAGTTTGTAAGTGCAACCTTATTCTCTCGCATCAACAAGACCTCACCAAGAATTGAGGTTGTTGCAGCCTGCTTGAGGGCGGTTTCGTATTCAGACCGATATGGGTCGCCGAATTTCTCCATGCGAACGATATGATCGGCCAACATTGCCGAGATCGTGAGGTCTCTGGATTCCTGGGATAACAAGTCCACATCAGCATCTTTTGATTACCCACTCACTTAGAGCGTACCATGCGGCGCTGGACGTACTGATATGGAGTCTCGACTAGCTTGTCCCTCCATCCACGTGCTTCCTTCGCTTCACGTCTAATCCAAGATCCTGGAAGCCAGTCAGGTATGTGGAGCACTTTCGAACGAGATTTAAGGAAAGTCGATGTCCAAACCACTGAGCCATAAGACTCACAAAAAGGGAAAAAGGTGAGAAGAAGTATTTTCCCCGGTGCTAGTCCCGGGAAAGCAACTTTGAGGTAGTTGTTGATAATCGACACCATAGGATCGTTTTAGTCACATACCAGGGAGATGGCAACTGCAGCAGAAAACCTGGTAGAATCGAATTGTTGCGCAAGTGAATGTACTCTGATGATCAAGAGTCTTACGTGTGAAAATGATCTGGGTAGTGGTTAGGATTGTCGATCAGGTCGCAAATCATTTGTTGTGCTCTTCGAAGCTGCATTGGGCGAAATTTGAACGCAGTGTTGGCACGAAATGTTTGTTGGAATATACGCCGGCACAACCTCCAATGGTCATCATACTGCAGACAGCCAAAGTTACAGTCGTGTCCGTAGCTGTGAGAGCATCAGCCATTGTCCGTCTATCCTGAGTAAGTTGGTGTGGAAGACTCGCGGGACCATAGTTGGGACAAACGGACGATTCGAATATATCCTCGATCGTTTCTCCAGCAACTCTGTGGCGATAGAAGTGGAGTTCAAGACGATCACGTCGGTATTCAAAGTCGAACATATATGATATCGCCTAGGAATGCTTCTAGCACCAGTCCCTGCATTCTGAATACTACTTACCATACATTTTACGCCATTTTGTATAAGTCAACCACGGGAGGTCGGCACTGATAGAGAGGATACTTCCTAGGAATGGAAGTGGAGTAGGGCCAGGGGGAAGAGGATGTTTCTCCCCTGCGACATGGCGTTGGAAGATTCGAAGAACCACGACTGTGAAGGGCACCAACACCACAAGCAGGGTGGTTAGACCATGCCAACCCATATTTTGCAGTTAGGAAGGGGCAATGACGGGGTTATCCGATCGACTTATTTTATGTCCACCAGCGCTAGCACATTTCGCACGTCGAATCAAATGTCACCTGATAAGAAGGTAGCGAAGGGCAATGAGATTCTTGATGATCGCTTTGAGGGAGTAAGGGGCAGGTTGCATGTATGTTCCGAGTCCTGGATCGCTCTGTATGAATGCCTTCAGGTTTTTGCGGTGTATCTGTCCCCACTTGAAGTGCAAATGATGGTATGATAAATGTAATACACCATAGATTTTACGGCGGTAATCAGGGACACGTACAATAACCACGAGCTACTCAACCTGACGCTCGAGCACCTTGAGATGGGCCATGCCGCATGCGCCCCTGACCCAATCGCTCACGAGCCGGTACTTGCGCGCTCGCTTGCACCCAGTCACATCACACACCGGCGTCTCTGTCGGTGGTCTGAACGCTGTCGACGGTACCTGGGGTGGCAGTACACCCACGGGGACCGAAAATGCGAGCTTCATCCGCCCGTTCCGGTCCTTGTCTGCATCGCCAGCCGACTTGGTCGTCGACACCCAACGGTACATCGTCGGCACAACTTCGACCGGCTCACTCTCACCCTCCGCCTCGGAACCATCCCTCGTCTGCACGACCGCAGGGGTGGCCGAGACTGGCGTGCGATCGTCGGCCGTCGAGAGCGCATTGCGCTTTTTAGACTTGCTCTGTTTCTTGAGCAACCTGTTGATCGTCTCTGCCTACCGCGTCGTGTGAGCATGTCGTGTACAAAACAGACGCACGCAAACCTTTTCATCCTCGAGCTTCTTCTCGGTCAGATTCTTGCGCTTGCGCGCCGTCTCTTCTCGTCGAAGCGCCATCTCCGACTCCGTCAGCTGCTTCTTCTTGCGTGACGATCCTGCTGCACGTGCGCGTTAGTCTCGACACACGAGCGAGAAGAGGAACGGACAGAGCGAGACGTGGGACGAGTCAACGACGCTGGCGAGGACAGCTTGGCGAGAGGTCATGGGGCGCGTTGACCGGCCCCCACGCTCGTCCCCGTCATCTGCATCTCCGTCGCCATATGCATCTTCGGCGTCGTCCTGGTCGTCGTCATCCTCTGACTCGACGTCTAGGTCCATGTCCGCGTCCACATCTACGCACATCAGTTGAAGGACACGTCACGCAAAGGAGACGCACCTCTGGCGCTGCGCTGCGGTGACAGGCGGCTGCCACTCGGCGTGGATGCCGCGCGGCTCTGGCTCGAGGACGCGTTCGGGCTGAGTATCTGGGGTAACTTGAGCTTTATTTTGAGCCGCGGCTTGTGTGGGGACGGCGGGGGCGACAGCTCGTCCGACTCGAGGTCCTGTGCGGTGTGAGTGTGTGTGTCGCGAGAGGGCGGGGACGGACCTCCTGGTCGCCGTCGTCGTCGTCGTCTTCGAGGTCTTCCTCGTCGTCGAACTTGGGCCGCTCGTCGTCCGACTCAGAGTCCATCTCTGCTGGCGAGTGAGCGCTGTACGGCGCCGTCGGGCGGGACTCACCGCTGTCGTGCTCGTCGTACTTGATGCGAGCCATTTGAAACCCCGCACTCGTTCCAACCACCACCATGAACACCTGGAGACGCGCGCTTTTCGTTGCGCTGCTGGCCGTTCTTTTCTGGCTCGCGCTCCACCTCAAACCACAGCAGAAGCCAAAGGTCGTCTACGCCGCGCGGTGCGTCGGTTTCAGCAGCGACAGTGACGAGCTGACTGCCAGCAGGTACTCGAAAGAGTTCAAGTACCGCCCTGCAGCGAGCCCCGTCATCACAGAACGGCTCAAAGACGGCACCATCCGCATCCGCGGTGCAGTCCCAACCTAATCATCCATTTGTTTTTATTTTGTTCTAGATACCCTAAATCTAAATACATCCTCATCCCGTATAATCCATCGATGCCCGGTCCAAGCTCGTCACTCGTGCATACTCGAGCATCAATCTACTCAACAGTGAGGACAATCTTTGCACGCGAGGCACCACGCACCTGTAAAAGTAGGCGATCATGTCTTCCTTGCGCCAATACTCTCGACTCCATGTCCGCCCTGCCTTCGCGATCCGCTTGGCCAGGTCGTCGTGGGCCCGAAAGAACGCTAGCGCATCGTACAGGTCTGCATAGGATACCTGGATCGGGACGTAGTGCACCCACGGCGCGATCCGAGACATATACCTGCGAGCGGTGAGACATGTTAAAAAAAACGACTGGCGGCCCACCATTCAGGGTAAATGGTTGACTTGAATATCAGCGCATTACTCGATATGAGCCTCTTGAACCTGCCCGACCACCCATTGCCATCCACCTACACTGTATCAGCCTCGGTTACGAAGATTCAGATCGACGTACGTCAATTATATACTTGTACCGCCCCTCTTCGTGTGGGCGCTGCAAGCTCCGAAACTCCCATAGTGCCTTCATCTCGGCACATGTCCCCGCTTGCTCATCGCACCCCACTGGGACGTCCGTAAACCCAACGTCCATCCATGCAGGGTTGACCTGTGCACGCCGCGCCTCTTGGCCCACTCCCACCGGCTCTCCCTCGCTCTCTGCACGCAGCACCGTCACATTCCCTCGGAGCTCATTCGCAAGTGTTACTAGCCGCGCCCGGTGTCCAAGCTCCCACAGTGTGCCCGGCCCTGCGTACATGCCCGTTGTACGTCCCCTCCAACCCAGCCTTTCGTCCATCTTTTCCTCCCACGTCACGTCCCCTTCAAACGCCCCTTCGTCGCCTGCACTCTCTTCGTCCCAGTTCCATCCATATGGCACAGGTGGCCGGATATCGTGGTGCAGCGTCGTCGCGCAGAGCGAAAATTGCGGGACGAACGTGTGTTGAGGCATCGGTCCCTTTTTATGTGACAAAAACTGGCCATGTGTCGCGAGGAGCGACGGGTGCGTACATGGGTCCATCGTTGCACGGTGCGAGGCGATAAACGTTTTGCCGCTCGGGACGGGGAACGCTTGTAGAGAGGAAAGCGCGGGGACTCGTGCTGGTGCGTTGGGTGCGCAGGCCTGGGCCCACCCGCTTAACGTCACTCTTGGCAGTTTTGTGAGGGCTGTCCGGAGAATGTTAAGTATGGCATGTTGGTGACAAGGAGGTGCACGTACTTATTCCGTTGGCAGCGGCCTCGCGCACCATACGCTCGATCCGCCAGTCCGACATCATCGCCGGTGTGTCATGTGGCCGCAGCGAAAACCTGAAGGGGGGCAACTCGTGCGCAACATTACGCAGGAGCGACAACACCGCGTCGGTGATATCGTGGAGTTGCGAGTATCCCTCTGGAATCGTTGACCGTACAATCTTGAGCGACGCGTTCGCATTAACGACGGTGATGAGCTCGGTTCCATTCTCGAGCGTGGCTTGGGTGTGGGCGAGCTGGTGCGGGTCGATGCCCCAGAACGGCTCGATGTCCTCATAGATCTCATCGTACTCGTCTGGGAGGGGGACGTTGTGCCGGGTGACATAGGCCCACCTGGCGCGTGTTAGTGGTCGAGGGCGCCGGGTAAGGGTGGACGCACCACTTGTCAAAGCCGAGGGGTGGGTTACGGTGGTAGCGTCGCTTGTACTCAGCGATGGCGTCAGCGAGGGTCGTACTAGCACGTGCGTGTTTCGCGGCCCACTCTTCCTCAGCCTCGCGGATGAGCTGAAATATGGGATGCGGCCCCGCCGGGTTGACGATCAACAGGCCATCAACGATCGTGTGGGACGGCGTACTATTACGGACGTCGAAAAACACAGAAAATCGATCGGTAAGAGAATGGTGGATGAAGAGCGTGAGGCCGAGGCTGGAGAGGAAAACAAAAGCAAAGATGCGCTGCGGACAACGCCTGCCCATCCAGGTGCGCATTATAAGTCTGCAGATGGTGGTATAAAAAAACGCGGTACGGAGTCAAGCGGCTTTTCACATCGTTTTCGTTTGACGGGTCGCAATGGCGTTGTGAGACTCTTGGCAACTCCACGGCAGCAAAAGGGACACTATAGAAACCAGGCGCAGCATGAATAGAGCAACTAACTTGATGTGCTCATGTGCCAGGTCATGACAGGGATGGAGCTGGTGATGCGGTGGTCCACCTGCTCTCGAGTAAAGGCGATACCTGGTCGATTCGGCGTTGGATGGACCCACCGGGTGTACCGAAATCTTTGGCAGGTGATACGCGTTCCATCGCCCGCACGAAGTAGAGGTGGTGGTGACCGAGTTTCACCCTGATGCACGGTCGTCTCCGGTGTTTGCCAGCTCCACTGCCTGTTTTCTGCACCCTTCGGTTTGGCAACCCTATGATCACCTTGACAACATGTCTCGCGGCTGTCACCTTATCAAGACCTTTGATACAAGCATGTTACTACATACATCGAAACCAATGAAGGACAGAAATACATCTTATTCTTGTAATTTAAATAGCAGTCAACCATGGATTATCAGGACCGAGTGGATGGCATTTCCAAGCTTTTCAAGTTGCTCCAGATAATGTGTATAAAAGGACAGAATGGTATAGAACATCATCACGTTCACGGCCGCAATAAGCATCGGGAAGGACACTAATGCCAATAGATCTTTAGTCAATAAATACCTCATTCCGGATGGCTCATCGTAGCGGAGCGATTCTATGTCCTGGAGAGTTGTGATAGAATAAAATGTCTGAACAGAAATCATACTATCACTGCACCAGAGTTGCAAAACTTTTCAATGCGAAACGAAAATCTCGTGTGGTACGACAGATGAGAGCCCCAAAAAAGTATGGAGAGGTGGAGAACACATTACCCTTCAAGCCTACAATAATAATTGAAGCATCCGTAGCTATTCTCGTGTGCCAGAGAGATGCCGCTGCAAGAAGTCAAAATGACACAGAGTTGCAAAACTTCACACGACGACTTTGGTGAGATGTCACGCACCTGTCACACATCGTCACAGCGCGTTTCGATCTCCATCGCAGTGTCGGCCTAAGTGTCCTTTGGAATCAAGTCTGGATGCGTTTGGAGAACCTTGATCAACTCATCAAAGCCATTCATACTATGCACTAGTTATTTCCTAGATTCTAAATGTGTCTCGAATGCATATTTTTCCCCTGTGGTCCTGTGGATTCCAGTGTATGGTATCCATGTGTGCGCATGCCCTTGGTCCTTCAGACCCTTTCAATCTGGGTGTTATAGGTGTTTCTAGATTAAACCTAACTGAATGTAGATGTCCTGGTTGCTATAACACCAACAGACAATGCAGTATTGTTGTATCCAACAGAATATATGATTACAATGTGTGGCACTAAATTTCACACTCCAACCGACACTGTCACGTTTGGGCTTTCACCCTGTGTCTGGAACCATAATACACATCAAGATGGATCGACAACATCTATGGCCTCAGCAAGGTTATATGGGTGTTACCATCCATTTCTGCTATGCCATCAAAAAAAAGTAGAATTTTAGGTGTGAAACTCGATGCACATTATGTAGTGTCCAAATTGGGTGATTTAGTGTACAAACTGTCTGATCTTATTGCTCTCTGCGTGTTTCTGGTTCTGAGAAAAAATCCATATCATGTGTGGGGTAGAACCAGTACATATATAACATATCAAGCCCTCAGGAATGTTTTTGCGTGTTCTACGGTGCATTTTGCATCTCTGTGTCATTTTGCAACTCCGGTGCAGTGATAGTAAAGTTCTTCTGGATCGATTTGAGAACACGATGAGTAAAACAGAGGCAGGGTTTGGGAAACACGTACACATCAGTTCCGTTGCTACTCGCAACCCTAGGGAAGGGCTACGGCGCCATTGGTGATAATGCGGTCCAGGTTTCCAGCGTTAGAAAGGACAGAGGGTGGGACTAGATAGTTGGAACGTGTGGGACACAGCAACCGGTCACGATGGGGCAAATGATGGAGCAAGCAGTTTAAGAATTGTTGGATGGATGTGACCATTTTCTTTGCTGAAGGTCGTTCTTGTGCCACAGTGTCGGTCATCTATCGCACGAGTAGCCGGCTGACATGGTCTGCCACATCCCTGAGCAATGTGTAACACGACGTTGCTATCTCTCTTGACTTCCAACCATGGCTTCTTTCCAGATAATACCTGTAAAGGAATGAGAAGATGGAGAACAGTATCTGGTAGACTTTCCTGAAGACTGATGCATCCAAAGGAGTAGATGTCGCTCTCTGTGGTCATTTTGAACCCATCATGTGGAAAGACATGTTCTGGAACTGCCCATCCTGGTCGGTAGTGGTCACTTCGAGATAGCGTAAAGCCTCTGGGATATTTCCCACCAAGGAGGCATAGCCAAAGTCAGCCAATCACACAGTACAATCGGCATCAATGAGTACATTATTCTGCAAAGTGGTTCAGATGACAGGGCAGGCGTTTCTCTGCAGACCTACGCAGTTGAGGTCCCTGTGGACAATCGGAATCACGGATATAGCTATAGGAAAAACACTGCATCGCTAGTTCAAGGTAACTGGAAGTTTTAGCCCTGGATACTAATCCACGAAAATTAAGAGTGAGTGGCATTGCTAACAATAAGTTAGGTGCTATTTATGCAGTGACAAAGGCATGCCAGATACGCAAGCTGTGACGATCACTCCGCCCGCCACTACTCAATATCATCTTGTTCCTAATGACAGCGTCTATCCAGTCTGTGATACAGAACAGTTGACATCAATGTTTCTTGCATCATCTCTGATATCGTGTCTGTCGTCATCATCGCTCTGAGAGTTTGCACGTCCAAGTGTGTGCGCATCCATCACCATATCATCAACATGCATTGGCAGCCAACACAGATGGCTCGACTTGAGTACAGGTACATATATGTTATATATTCTATGTGTCTACTTGGACGCATACTAGATGTTTAACCTCATGACAAATTGACAATTACTCTACATAATGCATGCATTTCAGTCATTGAAAGTGACAATCACATAGACAAGAAAAGAACATGAAATGGAAGTGATACCAGCATTCAGATCAAGCCGTTGGGGTGTCATGCATCACTGATTGGGCTTGTGTTGGTGAGCACAGTAATCATGCGTCTTGGATGCTTGGAGGGCATTGGCATCCCACCACTGCCAGCCAAGTCTACACGTGGTTCATCTCGAAATTCGAGTAGGAAGGTTGGGATGGTCAACTCTCTGGCATTCTCTCTCCACCTTAATCGTGAATTGACAACATGATCAAGTTTGTTCAACTCACGTGGCCAAGAAGGCATTGGTATATGCTGCAAAAGATGAGCAATATGTTACCCAAGGGAGATTTACTACTGTGCACCTTTGGACGTGGAGAGATAAGGAATGAGGTAATAGAGTGTGTCCGGATACATGAATGTCTATGAAATGAGCTATGTGCAAACTAAGCCAGACTGCCATTGAGGGAGACTTACAAGCACCATGTCTAGCATCATGAGAACCCTAGAACAATCCACATGTCAGTTCAAGTACCTATTTTTTGCACCATTGTAGACACTTACGCTGTGATGAAACCGGTGGTAACGATGTACAACATGAGCATAGTAAGTGTTCAATTGGTCCTAGTGACAATACAAGGATATCAGTATCAAGTTTTGTGAATTCAGATGAGATGGCTTACTTGATAAATCTTCTGTGACTACAGAGGAGCAAATAACCTATGGAACTAGAAATGGTGATGTCTGCCACAGCAGAGCCAACATTGCCGGTGATGGTGCACCACTGTACATGCGCATGTCAAGTTGGAATAATTGTATTGGTGAGTTAGACCTTAAATATCATGGGATGAATATACCTGAATTGTGGGAAGAATTTCAAGAATAGGTGTCCCATTCCTCATGTACCTGGCCCTGTTCCATCCATTATGAATATACTGTATACAACCCAAGTAAATGGAAGCACACATTTTCACAGTCGCTGCTGCAAACTCAACATCAACCAATGTGTGATGGCAGTCTTTGAGAGTACTCACCCATCGGACTTGCTAGCACATAGAGTTAATCAGACTAGGCTAATAAGTTACAAAACATACATTACTCACAAACTGAGACCAGTGACACCATGACCTTGTACCCATCAGGAATCCCAGATCATTGAACAAGATGAACATAACTTATGATGATAACTGACATGATTCTCCATTTCTGGTCCACTATACTGATCAGTATACATACATGACCAGCCACAGACATACATATTTGGATGTGCCATGCGAGAAACCTAAATGGTGGTCAATAACAATCATGGAAATCACATCAGACTCACGAGTGCACAATCAAGGCAATGGCCCCAGTGACTGGTGGTTCAACCTATGAAACGAGTATGAGATGAACACATGTAATGGCTAGAGGTGCCCCACCACTTCACTCCTAGAAGCAAATTATCATTTGAGCCTAAAACAAGCGAAATGGCTCACCAAACTAATCTGTTAGCACCTAGAGGGTTACCAAAGTGGCCAACCAGAACCTGACGGCAACCTAACACAGACGTCTTAGTCGTTGTTCGATGCAATGGACTGTATTATCAACTAACCTAACATGGACGTCTTAACATCGGTAAGTACGTGTGTAAGGTATTAGAACAAGAGACATACCTCAGTCGTTGTTCAATGCAACGGACTGAGGAAAAGAAAGAAAAAGATGTACACGAGAATCTTTCAACAGCGGCTTACAAATTGTTTCCAAAGGAACACCAATACCTCTTCCCTATCAGCTCATCACATGCGACGATCTGGTGACGATGCTGCAGGTCTGAAATTCCAACACACCCCCTCAGTGTGACACCAGTGAGAGAGCCAGACAATGAGTGCAGAAAGTCACTGTTGGGAGCGGTTTTGTGAGGAGATTGGCGACATTCTGGTGTGATGGAACCCATTGTAGGGCAAACACCCCCTAGCGAATGTGGTCACGGACAAAATGGTATCGAAGGCGAATTTGCCACATTTTTGTGTGGTTCATGGAGGTCGAGGCAAGCGCGATCGCGCCAGTATTGTCACAATGAATAGAAGTCGGTTTGGCAGGTGGTAGATTGAGTGTCTCCAAGAATGAGTGGATCCAAATCCCTTCAGCAACGCAGGGTGAGAGGGCGACATATTCGGCTTCCGTTGAAGAAAGTGCCTGAACTTGTTGCTTTTTGGACGCATGCGCAACTGGCCCCCCTAGGTAAAACCAGACATAGCCGCTCACAGAGATGCTGTCCTCCGTTGAGCTTGCCCAGTCAGAGTCCACATAAGCATGAAGTGACCCATCACGAGTGGTGCACCCATAGTGTAGACGCAGGCCCTTCGTTCCCTTGAGGTACCGTACAACACATTTGGCGGCTGCGTAGTGACGCACCTCTGGCTTTGAGCATTGTTGTGACAGGCGCTGTACAGCGTGTGCAATGTCCAGGTGCATGCAAGTCAAGAGGTAGATCAACTCCCCAATGAGTTTCCTATATGCCGTCTGTAAGTTCTCCATGGCTGGATGGAGCTGCCCATCTGTTCCGAATGGTGCCTTAGGGTCCATAGGAAGGGAGACTGGGTTTGTGTCCGTCAATCCGTACTCATGGCAAAGGTGGTCGATGTAGGACTCCTGATGAATCCACACCTCGCATGTTTCCCTGCTGCGCTCAATCTGTATCCCTAGATAAAGTGACACAGGTCCAAGGTCACTTATGCCAAAACAGTCCGCAATTGACCCTTTTACCCAGTTGAGAAACTGCCGGTTGTTGCTTCCCCCTAGGCCATTATCAATGTGCCAAGGGATGATGCAGATGATGCGAACCCCGGATTTCACTTTATCGAAAATGAATACCGCGAGATCTGTGCCTGAGCGAGTGAACCCCAGTGCCTCGAGTACGCTGCACAACAGTTCATACCAATCAAACGCCGCCTGTTTCAGTCCGTACAGAGACTTGAACATTTTGCACACTAGGAGTATCCCGTCTGCATCCAGGGCCTCAAATCCACACAGTTGTTTCATGTAGAGCTCCTCGCTTAGTTTCCCATGGAGGAATGCCCGCTTTGCATCGAAGCAGTCAAGCTCCCAATCGAACTGGGCTGCAAGAGTGATGAGGATTTTAATCAAGGCTTGCCATGTGACCGGGGCATAGGTGTGATGGAAATCGATACCAGGGATCTGTGAGAAACCCTGTGCCACCAGCCTCGCCTTGAACCTTGAACCACCCTTCGGATCCACGGGCTTGAACTCAAACACCCACCGGTTCCCGATGAGCTTCCTCCCTTTTGGTGGCCTCGCAAGCTCCCAGAATCCCATCTCTTTCATCAAGAGTAGCTCACGTTCCATTGTGCCCCTCCATTCCGTGTGATCATATTGCCGTATTGCTTCGTCATATGTAGCAGGCGGAATGTTCATGTCATAATCGGGCTGACCTGGGTCCTGCCACATATCGCTGCGAATAGATAAGTTGGCCTGCTCCGTTATGATAAAGTTTGTCTAAGCGGGATTGCTGGGGGTAGACTCGTCTTCAGTAGTGATGCTGCAGCCCGGCCCAGCCCAAAAGCCCTGGCTTGGGCTCAGCTTTAGGGGCTAGCAGCTTTGCAAAGTCATGGGCCGGGCCCTAAGCCCTTAAAGCCCTGAACCATGGCTTGGCCCGGCTTCAAAGCCCAAGCTTGGGCTCAAGCCGCGGCTTAGTATTGGTCTGATGTAGTACATACTACTCGTTGGTATCAAAAATACTGCCTGCCTCCCACTTGTCCTCAGTCTCTCCACCATTGTCACCAGATTCCTGCTTGCCCAGCACTTCGGTAGCGAGCGAGGGATCCTCTCGAACCAGGATATTTGACCGTGTGGTACACTTCAAGAATTGAAGTGCTTCCACAATGTTGGCCTTGAGACGGTTGCGGCGCTTGGTAATGGTTATCCCTGCAGATGAAAAGACACATTCTGATGATATGGAACTGGCCATGATTGGAAGGAAATCCCATGCCAGGGATCCCCAAACCGGGTATCACACAGAATGCATCCCCCACCATTGGATAATGGTGGTATCGCCATGGATGTGTGGGTTCGTCACTGCGCTTGCTGCCCTGGCTCCAGTGGATCACATCCTTGTCCTCGCTGCTGCTCTCGTCGTCAATAAATGACCCCAACAGGGCATTAAGCTTGGGGTTCTGTGTTGCGATGCGGGGTTTATTGTCTGTGAGCTGTGAGGCATTGGCATTGGAGCCATACATCTCATAGTAGCGTTCCTTGTACTTGTTGAATTTGTTAGTTTGTAAGAAACAAAGGTCAAGAGAAAGATAACTTACAATTAATTCGGCATGGTTTGTCACAGATGTAGTCAAGTTTTTGATGAGGATCGAGAACTAGAGAACATAGATAGGCATTAAATAGGCTTGGAATACATTGCAGGCCCACTTACTCATTGCTATGATATGTGCATCTGACATCGCCGTATGCTCATAGTAGTATGTTAGCTTTTTCACTCCGGCTTTAAGCGCAGCGCTGAATCTTGCGAATTTCTTGCTCTTCATGCGTGCTGTCCATGCTTTGTGTAATGCTTCAAGGACCGGGAGGGCCACGTGTTGTTATGCTTAGTCCCAGGTAGGACCTTAACATAGACCTTTGGTAGCTTGGTCGTAGTTTGGTGAAGTCCTGAGACTTAATCGCTGTGATGTAAGAACAAGGCAGAATCAATGGGCGAAGCTAGTAGCCCAAGAGTTCAGAGTCAAGAGAGTAGATTGTTTATAAAGGTAAGATCTAGCTTAAAGTACAAGTATTTGAGACAACGGTTTATATACTATGTGGAATGCGCAGCAGTGCTAGAAAAGGGAAGTGGTGTGATGTAGCAGGAATTATGTGATTGGTCATTGAGAATGGATCAAGAGATGAAGATCAAAACGAGAACAATGGAAATACAGCCCTTGATGGCTGTCAACGAAACAACTGTTCAAGTGAACAATAGTTCAATCAGGTGAAACGCCAGTAAAGCAGCATGACAATGAATGACAAAGAAAAGAATAGACCGCCCACCCATGTCTCTCGCATATCCTCATAGATGAATCGTAACACGTGTAATGTCGGTCCCTGTTCCGTTGAGAATGCATGTTGGGCATTCTCCACAAACTAATGTCATGTTGAGTATACGGGCAGCTGTAACGAAGGAAATAAAAGGGTGACATACCACAAGAAGCGTTAGAAGGAGACGGACTTGGTCCCACTCCTCTTCCAACGGCTGGAGATCCAAGACCTTGAGGCGCTTCTTTGAGTCATTCCCACGGTCTTTGAAGGTGAGCCGTTCAATGAATGTATTAACGTCTTCCTTGAGCTCAAGTGCATGGCTAAGCATGGCGAAGGTCGAGGACCATCGGACTTTCATATCAAGGAGGAGTTGTAGGGGTGGGGAGTGTGTTTGAACAGTCTTGAATAGCATTTTACGCTGTGCTGATGAGCAAGCCTGTATGGTGTAACTCAAAATGTTTTGGCGGCTCTGATCAAATCTACCTACCTTGACAGAGATGGCACGAATAAGGCCAATTGGGTCGCGAACACCACCGTCACCTGAGACAACAATGTCAGTGTTAGGTGAAGAGGGGTTGTAATGCCTTGATGTGCTGTATGTTGAAAGGAACGCCTGGGTTGCGAGATTGACAACATGTGCCATACAACTAAATACTGGCAATCGTAATTAGTTACCAGCCATTATAAGTGAAACTGACATACCGTAGTCGCCACTTTTCCCCATCAAAGGGTTTACCTGTCTCGGATGTTAGAAGGCACACAAATTCAGTCATCATGGTGTCGTTGTTGCTTGCATTGTCACAAGTGACATATCCAACCTAATTAGATAGTGAGCAGGTGTGAGCGAATGGATAAATCACACACCCTATGTATTATGCCCAAGCGGCTAACTGCTTTATACAAAGCCTGCCCGAGATGCAACCTGTTATGCGCATTGTTGAGTTGGATGAATGCGATAAGTCCTGTTTGAAGGGTCCACATATGGGGTACATTCTCTTCAATCCATGATGCAGTGACAGCAAAGTAGCCGTCACAGTTTGATGCCTGCCATGCGTCACAGGTGAGATTGATGCATCCTCGGGTATTCTGGCTCTATTATACTGTGTTAGTTGAGCATCACATAAGCATATGTGTACTTACTGATAGTTTCTTTTTGAGTGCGAGGAAGTCAACCTTGAATTTCTTGATAATAAGTTCATGCATTGCAGTGTGGCCGGGAACCTTGATCTTGTTTGGAGCATGAGAGACAATATCAAGGAGTCGTTGGAACATTGGATGTTCCATACACTGGATTGGCTTGTAGTCTTGTTTGTTAGCATGTTTAATTTGCAAGATAGTATTGCGCACCTGGTCCGTCGCAACAAGCCACTCAATAGCAGCATTGCGAAATGCCGAATCCGAATATTGAATAATTGTGTCTGCTGGCACAAGATGGCCATTGAGGGAAGGCTGCCTGGAGACAGACAAGGAGGTGTTGTGCTGACGAACTTCTTCATCTCGGCGGCATTTGGTGTCCATGGATAACATTGATGTGAATCTGTTGTCGGCAGCCCACTTGTGATACAATTCGCTGTGCGCTGATTGCTGGTGACGTCGTAGTGTGGTCGCTTGGTCAACAATAGTAACACATCTCTTGAGTTGTTCACTAGTACAATATGTAGATGGTGGACGAAGATTTTGCAATTCAAAGAGCAGATAACACACCTGCAAGTGTTACAATCCCAAATCTTCTTCCCACTTGAGTTTGGATATGGAGCAGAGAAGTGTGCATCAATGTCTTGAGTGCGCTCGGCCTGTCCCAGCTTGATTGGCTCATCGATATCGATTACTTCAATGTCCTTGACAGACTCCTTGAGCGGGCGGTTGGGTCCAGTAGGGGGCCCATCTGTAGTATGGTCCGTCTGACACCCTAAAAATCTATTGTAGGGGATCAGTCAACATTGGATTTATTCGAGCCATACCTTTCAAGTTTTTCTTTTTCGGGGGACCCTCAGCTTCAGACTCTGCAGAGAGCGAGGCAGAATCATGGACTCTGCAAGTCCGTTTTGTGCCTGCCTCACCAGACTCACCAGGTCCACCTGGCACAAGTGATGCATTGCCTGCCGCATGAGCTCTCCGGTGGAAAGAAAGCTCTAAGTCGGCAGCGTTGTCGGCACATGTTACACGTGCAGATGCCATGGCATTACATTTAGGCCGGCGCGGCTGTTCTTCGGTGTCGGGCATAGCTATTTAATAACGGCGAATAAGCGATTGAATCTAATTGGCAGAAGAGATGAAACAAGAATAAGTTTTCATGCTTACATACCATTTATAGTTAATGGCTCCTTCCGGCATGAGGGGTGGCACAATTTCTCACGGCTTCAGAGCTTCTGGGGCCCGGCTTGGCCGAGCTCATGGCTTCTCAAAACATCAAGCTGGGCTCCAAGCTGCAACAGGCCCCTAACATGGCCCGGCCCAGCCAGGCTTTTTGGGGCTTGGCTTTGCCAGCTCAGGGCTTTTGGGCCGGGCCGCGGCATCACTAGTCTTCAGAATCAGTCAGAGTAGAAAGGGAGGAGAGTGAGGAGAGAGAAGAGCAGCGTGAGTGATGAGATGGAGCTGATGAGGCCCCATCCCCCTTCTCAGACGATACCAGAGCGACCACAGGCAGGCCACGTATGTGAGCAGAGCGACAAAGAGGGGCTGGAGCAGAGATATTGGGTGACACCATTGGGGCCGAAGCAGAGACATCAGGCAACACTGCCAGGGTGGTAGTGAAGGCAGCCTTGGAACGCAATAAAACTGAGCCCTCGTCAAATCTCACATCCCGCGAGTTAAAGAACACCCCAGTTGCACAGTTGTGAAGGCACCAACCCTTCACACCATCTGGATAGCCCATGAAAAGCGCCTCGATTGATTGCACATCATGGACCTCAGGAGCAACACAGGCAAAGCAGCGGGCCCTGAAGACCCAAAGATGGGAAAGGTCGGGCTTGTAGTGATGAAGCTTCTCAAAAGGTGTGCAGTTGCCCATGATTGCACAAGATGGCGTGAGGTTCCAGAGATACCCCGCCAGCAAGACAGCCTCGCCAAAGTACCCAGCAGACAGACCTGCCTGACTTAAAGAAGCACATGCCCGACCCTCCAAGGTGCAAATAGCATGCTCAGCCTTGCCATTCTGCTGGTGAGCATAGGGGACAGAGCGGCAGT
>JBBPUD010000471.1:0-18667 GCA_038094475.1 Phylloporus aff. rhodophaeus
GCTATTAGGAAAGAAGAACCTAGTGACTGAAGACGAGGTGGAAGAGGTGGTTGGAGCGATGGAGCACAGGACTTTGAGGAAAAGCGTCAGACGGATGGGGAGGGGGGGTTGACACGCCTCTCCTCCGAGGTCATGTGACGAGACGCGCTGAATCCCGTGACCAATGTTATTGTACTACCAGCCTTCTGTCCCGTTCGAAGTTACTTGGTTATGACAACCTCGCGCCGTAACTCTTTCGCTGCTGCCAACAAGAGCCAGGCGCACCCTGGCAGAAAGCGTCGCGCACATTCAATTGCTCCTGGAGATCAACTCAGTCCAGCAGCCAGAGCCCGTCGTTCATTGGTTTGTTGATTGCCTTGCCCACATGCCGTGGCTCAACTTCCCTTAGGCCCCCAGAAAGAGCATTCTCAAGGCAGCTATAGTTGAGGACGGTGACGATGTGACCCAATCCATGGACATTACTCGCGACTTTCGCGAAGATAACCTGCGCAAGTCCCTGGGCAGACGCGTCAGTTTTGCCAATCATGCCCATGTACGCCTCTTCGAAGTACCAGATCGTAACACAAACAGCACCACCTCCCCCCAGTCGTCGCCTGCTGAGTCAGAGCCTGACGCTCAAAGTGCAACTAATGATGAGAACGCGTATCCAGGCGCACAAAGGTTTCGGCGCCGTAGTTCTGCTCGCCATTCAGTGGTTTTCAACGAGGATGGTGGAGAAGAATCGATGGATATGGATTCCGATGATACTGGGTTTTCCCCATCTGCGTTCTTCAAATCCGGTGCTGATAACTCTATGGGTGACGAGTTTAATGACGCAGACAGTCACTCCGACGGGGATGACATGGACGTCACAGAGGTTGTTCCCCGAGATATCGTCAGGAAACGCTCACTATCGTTTGGAGTTTCTCGGAAGCCACTTGCGACACTTTCCATACCTCAGTCACCCCCGAGTGCTCAGGGTGAACGGGATGTGCCAAACGAGACTTCTTACGTCGAAGAGGAATCCGCACAGTCACAATCTTTTACGTCGGAGGGCGATATATCCCAGCCAATGGAGTTTACGGTTCCCCTCGTCCGTCCCTCACAGCCGCCAAGCGAAGCATGGTTAGCCCTTCGTTCTGTTACACACTCTGGAAATACGCCATATATACCGTCATCGGATGACGATGGCGAGGGCGAGGGCGACGCTGTACAAGAAATGGAACTGACTGATGCAGTCTCGAGGCTTCAGGCTGCGAGGGCTTCCCTCGGCCTAGGTGAGGCCGGTGGCGAAGGGGAAGGGGAGCACAGTTTCACAACCACCGAAGATAGTTTCATGGAAGAGGATATGGGCAATGATGAAGACGGGAATCAGACGGTCAACGTTACCCAACTCATGAGGCGTGTCAGCATAGGCCAGAGTGCAGACTCCACCGTAACTTCGATTTCCTCTGGCCAAGAACAGTCGAAGGAGGAGGTGGTCAATCAGCCGGTGTCTGAATTGACCCCTTCTATTCCAGTCGCTGGTTCACAAGAAATTTATCCAGCGGTCCCTGAATCACCCCTACACGCGGCCATCCCCGCTGACTCGCAGGTCCTGTACCCGACAATACCAACCGATGACGATCCCATTGCGTCCTCTGCAATTTTGGAGCCGATATCATTGCCAGACAGACCTCCTGTTTTTAGCTTGCCTCAACCTGCGTCACCCGAAACGCAACCGTTGCCATCTGAGAATCCTTCGCGGCTTACACTTGCCCAAGGTCCATCAAATTCCGTGTTTACACCGAAGTCGCGCGGGCCTGCGCCCACTGTTCGTTCTCGTTCGTCTTCTCCTGCCAAGTTACCTCCGTCACCCAAAAAATTCACCGCAGCATTCGCCCCACCCGTTGCCCGCCCTTCTCCCCAAAAGCGCGTCAGTGACAACTTAGGCAACGATCATGCCGTGGAACCAAGCCCTGCGAAGCGGCCTGTCATCACAGAGAGGCTGTCTCTTACTCCAGGGCGCGGTACTGGTGCCGTTCGGGTTCTGCTGTCCCCTACACCACTCCAGTTGACACTATTTCATGCCGAGGCGCAAACAGGTGCTGGACCAAGCAAGCGTACGTCGACTGGCTTTCGGCGTCCATCAGGTTATTTTACCCAGAGGAAGAGTCTGGGAAACGCATTTCCCGAGATCACAAATGTGGAGGAACTCTCGACGCAGCTCTCTCCGAGCAAGGGAACTACTGCTTCATTGGGACAAAAGAGTGTTGGGACTGTCGATGGCTCTCCCCAGAAGGGTCCAATAAATAATCACGAGCTGACACCACCAATAAGGGCCAATCACTCTGAACAACCTTCCGAACCTCCCCCCAGTAGCATACCCATACCTGAATCTTCTCACCGCGAAGACTCACCCATATCAGGTGATCGAGCTACGCAACTTAATCCTGATGACACAGTAAGCAAAGGGGAAGAGGGGGGGACGGATGATTCCCATAGCCGAATATCTATCGAGCAGTTCTTCGGGATGACAGGCATTCGATTCATGGATGAAATTGCTGCCCCTCGACGGTCGATTGTTCATCCTTCTGCTCTACGTCCTTCACGGAGGACATCAACTGAGGCGCAAATACCCCTCTCTGAATACGTGATTGCGATGACTGTAAACGTTCCCCAGCTCGAACTCTACAATCATGTTAGCAAAGACCTGCAAACTTGGGTTGAGCGAATCAAGGAGATACACAGAGAGGCGGAAGAGGAGGCGCAGAAAGTGACGCCTCCACTTTTTCAAGAGTTTTTCTCTACCGATGAGAGTGGGCAGGCCGAGCTGTTGCACCAGCTAAAATTAATCAAAGCTCACAATCATGCACAAGCCAAGTCAGAGTGGTATGACTGGAAAACGCGATGGGTCGAACAGTTGTACCAGAAGGCGGGTGAAGGTTTCAAGAAATTGGAGGCGGTGGGTAACTCACACTTTTTCTCCCGAAAAGGGTCCTATGTCTCGTTCAGGATGCCAAAACTCTCGAGGATATCATACGGCGGGCACAGGCCATCGTCCCTGGCTTGCAGAAAGAGTTTGACGAACTCGTGGTGGAGCTTGCGAAAGAGAAAGCCGAAATAGCAGAACTCGAAGAGTGCGATCAAAACTATTTAAACGAGTTGAAAACTACTCTTACTGAGCAGAGGTGCGTGGCTGTTTCGTTATGAAATATGGGCAATATCGTCATAAATGCCTAGCGCGGAACTGGATACATTTGACGCTGATGTTGAAGAAGCTAAGACGAAACTCGATCGTCTGCAAGAGAAGCTCAGTGAAGTCGAGTCACAGAAGAGAGAGGTTATGACAATCGTGCAAGATGCTGAACGACGCATTCATTTGCAGAAGAACAGTACACGTGCAGAGATTTTCCAACTCAAAGGCAAGTCCCAAGCATTTAATACCATTAGCGAAGCGCTCAACCATTTGATTACCGAACAGATGAACTAGAAGCCCTCCAAAGCCTACACGCGTGGAAAATAACGAGGGTCCTCCCCGAGCTGTTTGAGTGTACCTATGCATCAACTTATTTCGTGTCTATTCCTTGCATAGAGTTCCGCCCTGTCGTTGCAGGTCTTCAAATCACACGAGTGGAGAACACCGAAATGGGTCACAAAGAGATCCCTCACCTAAGTGCATTAATGCTCCGAACGGCAAAGCAGCTCGTCACCCAACAGGGAGATCAAGGACTCCGCCAGGTGCGACTCACTCGGTATTGGCATGAGCCTCCGTCTTGTTGACCATCGTCGTTGGTAGATTGTCCAAAGTCTTGGGGAATACTGGTCGTCCTGCTCGCAGCTTCAAGCACAGCTGAAGCTGATATCTATCAAGTTTCCACTTTCTATCGAGGAGACGCCAACCGGTTTCTTTGCTACTGCAACCATCTTATTTCCAGGCTACAAAGCCAAGGCGTTGTTATCATTTATATTTGATACCCCAATATTTTCTTCATGGCCCATGTTGATCAATTCGATGCCTTGCGATGTGAAGGTTGCATACGGGTCTATCGAGTGAGTACTACTGTCAAAATATTTTATTCGCGTACTAACTCGTCTTAGTCGGGATGTTATCTTGAATGCTGTCACCACACGCATAGCACAAGCTAGTCCGATTAGCAATCATGGAAGCTTGTTGGACGCGTGCATGGAAGCAACAGAATGTTTAGGACCACACTAATAACTGTGAAGATCCTGTATAATGTACTATGTACAACAAGACTTACAGCGGTGACATGACTAGAAAAAGGACATGACTAGACATAAGATCGGATAAAGATGAATATTTTCCTAGATCCAAAGACATGGATAGATTCGTAAATGTGACCTGTAACAGTACGTTGGGCGTCTTTGTGTGGAATTAAATACACAACTCACATGAATCAAGCGAGAAGGTCTTGTAAACGCTCCTGGTCGTGATCCAGCACAGCCATGAGGACGTTCAACACTTCACGAGCAGATTGTATATGGTTTCTTTCATCATCAGCTTGGTCTTTCACCGAAGACCACGAGCAAGCAGCCTCCTTGGCGACACATGACCTCTCCCAGCTTCCATGCACATTGGCAAGCATGGCATCCCACGACAGACGAGCGGCCTGTTGACCTCGTTCAAAACCCGCCTGTGCGACGTGATCGCACCGAGCCTCCGTTTTCTTGAGCTCATCCTGGAGTGACGCAGTGAACGCGGCCCGCTCCTCGTCCATCCGCTCCCTCGTCTCCACACTGTTGTGCAGTTGTTGCTCTAGAACGGAAATTTGCCTGGCGAGTTCCTCTGTCTCCTTGATGCGACACTGCTTTGCGGCGTAAAGTTGCTCTTCGAGCTCTTGCAAACGAGACAGCCTCTCCTTGGCAATAGTCTCAGCCTGAGCGATTTGCAAACGAAGGAGGGTAATAGTGCTGGAATCTGCGGGTGGCGGTAGATCAACTGAAGTTTCAAACACCGTGTTGAGGTGATAAATTGCGGGAGAAGGAGTTACGTCGGGAAGGAGAACATGCGAGATTGAACCATAGCCAGAGGGAGAAGGTAGGGCGGAGAGATTGGGGGTCTCCGGAACCTCTAGACCAATTGTACTGGTATTGGGGGAGGGGCCACCAGGGGTAAAAGGAGCAGCAATATCCGCCAACCTGCTCTCTAGGTCCTCTCGCGCAAGGATTTGAGAGTTGTCCAATGCCATCTGCTCCCAAGAGAAGATCGAACCACGATTTTGATCATTATTACGACCTCTTGGCCGCAATGCTGGCGAACTCTCTGAAGGGAGCGGCGACAAATAAGAAAGGTTGGCACGAGTTGGAAGGAGGCTAGGCGGACGGGAGGGTGTCTGGAGCTCTAAGTCCGTGGGTTGGCACATGGTTGTACGAATCCTCGGGATGGCAGGAGTTGGTGCCGCAAGCGATGCCACTGGAGCAAGAAGTAACTCAACATCATCAATCTCCACACTATCCTCGCTATTCCCTTCACTGCTCTGCAGATTTGTTGCCGGGGACTCCTTGCTCTTACCACAGATACTAATAGAAGAGACCTGCCGTGTGTGGTGGGCAAGGGGAGACTCTGGGGGTTGACGCATAGAACCCCTCAATGGCGTCATATTCTGACTGGATGCTTTCGAACGACCAAAACCAAATGCGTTCTTGAGTGATGTCTGGTTCAAAGGGGAGGGAGACGGATGAGACGAGCTGCAGGATGAAGCGGAGGAAGGAGGTCGCGTGGCCCGCGACGGGGAGGAAGTTACAGTGGTCTTGGCCGTTTTCGCTAGTCTCACAGACCCTGCACGAGCTGGGGATGGAACAGATGTTGCGGGAGAGGATCTGGCAATCTTGGACTTGGAAGGAGTGGACGGCGCGGGCGGGCTCGGGAGATTGACCCTGACTGCCAACGCTCTGTGCGGCAATGGACTGATAGGTCTCTCGATCTTATCCGCAGAGGAATCCAGAGTTCCTTTGCCCTTGGGTGAGTGCCTCTGTTCCCCATCCTCCTCCTCTGAGGTGCTAAACCGCCTTCGAGTTCCCACACGGACGGGGGAAAGCTGCTTCTTAGTCGGCTCGACAATCGCCGACCTGGGTCGATACTTTGGCAAGGCAGACGAGATTGTTGATGAAGCAGTCTTTGAGCGCAACGTCGAGCGCCTCGAGGGGCTAGGGGGATTAGTTTCCGGTGATTTGACACCATGTTCGTCTGAGGAAGTGCCGTGCTTGAGAAGGGTGGACTGCCGCCTGCGGGTTATAGTCTTGAAGGAGGGACTGTCCTCCTTTCCATGTGGGGGCGTAGGGGTCTTTGATTTGTGAGAGTCAGTCGCGCGAGTGGTTGAATTCATGAGACTGAGACGACGTGAAGGCTCCTTGGGTTTCTTTGCGGCACCGTTGCGGGAGTCCTTGTTTATCACGTCGGCGAGGGCCTTGCCAACGGAGGTAAAATTGAGGGAGTGGCGAAGGGAGGCGCGTGTCAGAGGTTTGGGTGGACGAGAAAGTTTGGCTTCGGACGCCATGAGGACGGTCTGGTTGCACTGTGAATATGTCCGAGATATCAGTAGACTGTTCCAGCCAGCTGCGGTTGGTGCTGCACGTTATCTGCCACGTCGTCGCCGTCGTCGTGGTCGTCGTGGTCAACGTCAACGTTCAAACTCCAACTGAATGGTAACCGTGTTTGTATTTGTCGGTCACCACATAAATCTACCGACACCCGCGCGTTCCATGTACAAAAACACGTAGATCGTCGCGACATTTATCGCTCCATACCACAACCCTTCAAACACGAGTCCGACCGAGCTCATATCCACCACCTGGGCCCGTAGGAGGATGTAGGGTACTAAGAAATACCGTGGTTCCAAAAGTGGCGTAGGCAACAGCGTCGGCACGATCGCGAGGGGCAGAACGAGGGTCTGCAGCAATGTCTGGTCACCAGCTGTCGATGACGTCCAGGGTCAATTCCTAAATTCACCGGTGGCAGTCAACCCTCTCACCAACACGCAGCCACCACGCCCACGCGCATGCTTGGTATCCCGGAATGAACAGATAAGGCACCACCGGATGTAACATGAACACCCTGCGCCATACATAGAAAGTATAGTGGCGATTATCAGCGAGTAAAAATGGATGGTGCACCCTTTATCCAATTCAGTTGGGGCGATGCAAGTCAGTAAACCGCTCACGTGAACTTGTGCACTGTGAACGCCATGAACGCTGAAAGCAAGGCGGTGAACACAACTCTCCTACATGAATATATATAACTCATCAGCAATTTCTCCCTTGTCAGGACAGACGCACCCCTTGGTTCCAAACATGCGGCGTTTAACTTCATTTGCAAGTGTCACCGGCCCCCCCTGACCAAAAATGATGGCAGGCCACCCCATCACCGTCGCAAACGCGATAAAATAATATAGCTGGGGCACATGCAGCACAGGAACGTGGTTGGCCTTGTCGCCTGCAATATGGTCAAACTCATGGGCAGTAAATTTTCCATCGAAACCCCACCTAGGACGATCCCACCGTTCTGGAAAACGAATGCACCGAACACGACCAAGACGAAAAGGTAGGACACGAACGGTATGAGCAACTCTGGAAATGCCGAGGGGGCACTCGTGACCAACCGCACAAAGTCACCTGAAAGTATGGGGGAGTTAAAGAATAAGCCAGGCCACAGGCCATATCACTAACCTGGACCGGCGGACAAAGCGGGTGGGTCGTGCAATAGTGTATTTCCCCGTCTGAACCGTAAGCGCATGAGTTGAGTGATGGCGAATGCATACATGACCCATACGATGTTTGTTTGACGGAAAAGACAACTGAGGACACTCAGCTGGATGGGGGAAACCTTGAAGAGGTTGGAGAGAATCAACGCGATGGGACGCACCACTGCCACAGACAGTTGCTGATGTTGCATTGCCGATATGAGGGTCAACAGGACAAATGCAAGACTGGGCACCTCTGTGTAGTACAGAAATCCATAAAACCAGGCTATTGGAAATGTGGACAGCACGAATGCTTCGGGACTTGGGGTGTGTAACAGAGACAGTGAACGATACCGATGAAACGCAAGGAGAGGGGAGATGAAGAGTGGAAGCAAGATTAACATGAGGGTCGCTGTAAATCGCAGGGCTGCCAGACTGCACCCAAGTGCCAAAATGTGATGAAGGAGGACACTGAGGATGTACCTGCAACGGTGTCGGTTTCACTGCACAAAATCGACACAAGAGAGACTCACAGTCCAGGTGGGGTGGTGATCTTTGGATCCCAAGTCGACCACTCACCCCTGCAATATGCTTGAGCCTGTGGGACATGGAAAGGTTCGTCCTGCCGCTCATGATCAATAGTGGCCAACCTATCACGGCGAGACGAGCAAACCATGTACGGCTCAGCGACCAAACGGTTGAATTCCTTGAGCAACGATACCGCAACAGCGCCATAGGCAACGAAGAGAACTCTTTTGTCCAGATACATTTCTTTCAGAGTTGAGTTGGTACCGAACTAGCGTAGTTACCCTTTTCAGCTTATTGTCTTGAACACAATTGTCAAACGGTGGGTTCTGATCGGCGTTCTGACCAACAATAGGCTCTGGACAACCCCCAACGCTCTCCAGGCGGTAGTACACACCCTTGCAGCCTGTCTGTAGTACCAGCACGCCGTGTGGTCTGGTGCAGTCCTACATCTTAATCGCAGGGAGACTACCCACTGATTTGAATACACCGACAGATCTAATACTTGTGCCACGCCCTTTTGTTTCGCGTAATGGGCTTCTCCCAGCCTTTTGTCTTTGTCGAATCGGGCTTATTGTCTCGTCAGTCCCTTCCACATCGCGTTCATGTGTCACCTTTCCATTCCGAGGCCCGTCCGGCTTGTTCTCCATCTCAAAAGGCCCTTTGAAACACCCACACAACTTCATCCTTTCTCCCTCGTTCTCCACCCTCCCTGAGAACGATTCCTCGCTGACGCCATGCTCCCCAGGCTCGCCAGCAGCGTGACCGATACTGTCAATCTCCCTTCCATGCGCAGGAGAGGCGTACCAGATGTCCCCGAGGATGTCGACTTTCTCTTGGAGCACTTGAATGACCCCAACTTTGATTTTCATTCAGACCTCCACACACTCTCGGACTCTAGCACGGAGGTGTTCGATCTCGAGAGGAAGAACGTCTCCGATACTATCTCGAGCCGTGCCTCAGGGTTTGATACACAGTCTCATTCAGAGTCTATGAGGTATTCCGCCGCGTCCAAGATGGAAACTGAACACTCTGCATTTGAGTACGACGAGTCAGTTCATCACCGCCCCCGTCGTTCTCCAACTTTCCTCTGATTACCTTTCACCAGCGAGTCCCCTTACCCGGAGGTCCGCGCCGCTGTCTCCAGCGTTGATGATCCTTCTATGCCTTGCAACACGTTCCGCGCATGGCTACTCGGCTTGTTCTTCGTGATATTTGGCTCTGCAATGAATCAGGTGCTCACCATGCGATGTTAGTATCTTCTCTCCTATTCCCCAATCGAATTCACAGGTTACCTCCAGATCCTGCAGCTTTCATTTCGGGCATCATGGTTTTACTATTGGCCCTGCCCTGTGGCAAGGTTCTTGCGCGCGTTCTTCCTACTACCCGCTTCCGCACCTTCGGCTACACCTGGTCGCTGAACCCTGGGCCCTTCAACGTCAAAGAGCATGTCTTGATCTCTGTAATGGCTAACGGAGCTCTGAGCGGCGCATATGCCACTGATGTCGTCGCAACCCAGCGCTTCTTCTACCATCAGCCCGTTGGTTTAACATACCAGCTCTTGCTCGTCGTGTCCACGCAGCTGTTTGGTTTCTCGTTTGCTGGCATCCTCCGTTGCTTGCTCGTCTATCCCTCCAGTATGATCTGGCCTGGTGCCCTGGTCAATTCTGCGCTCTTCAACACACTTCACAGATCGTATGGAAAGTCAGACCGTCACATTTCTCGCCAGAAGTTCTTGGGTATCGTTGTTGCATGCAGCACTGCGTACTACTTTGTACCTGGTTACCTTTGGACTGGCCTCAGTGTCTTCAACTGGGTGTGCTGGATCGCACCAAACAACGTTGTCGTCAACTCATTGTTCGGCACGTCCACGGGACTTGGAATGGGTCTTCTCACATTCGACTGGGCCATGGTGTCCTTCCTTCCCAACCCTCTCATTTTGCCAGTGCGTTCACTTTTTCAGATGTCGTTTTTTGATCCCTCATTTTTTTCCAGTGGTGGTCTGAGGCAAACGTTGGTGCTGGTTTTGTCTTCTTTTTCTGGATCATTGTACCTATCCTTTACTGTGAGTTGCATAGCTACATTCCCTGGTTCTCATTTCTGACATCGATCTTTCTACCAGTCACAAATAGCTTCTGGATGAGCTACCTGCCGATTTCGTCCGCGATTGCATTCGATAATACCGGCAATCCCTACGATCCAATCCAAATCATCTCGAACTACACCTTCGACATCTCCAAGTACGAGGCATACTCTCCAGTATTCCTCTCTCCTACATTGGCCGTTGCTTACGGAATCGCATTTGCTTCATTCTCATCTATCATCGTTCATACATTCTGTGAGTGTTCTTCTCTGTCCTTCTCATTGTTTTCTAATCGTAATGTTAGTATGGTACCGTCGTGATATCGTCAAACGCATCAGGACCAGTCCCGGGGATGCGCGTGATGTCCACTCGCGTCTTATGCAGGCATATCCCGAGATTCCACAGTGGTGGTATGCGTTGTTGGGAATCGTGTCCTTGATGCTTATGTTCGTTGCCATTGAGATCTACCCAACTGAACTTCCCATCTGGGCGGCCTGCGTTGCATTGCTTCTCTCCTTACTGTTGTCTATTCCAACTGGCATGATTCAAGCCATCACGAATCAACAGATCTCTTTCAACGTCATGTATGAATTTTTCGCCGGCTATCTAGTCCCGGGCAAGCCTGTGGCTGTCATGATCTTCAAGGCGATCGCTTGGACTGGCGCAAACCAAGCAATTGGTTTTTGTGGTGATCTAAAGCTTGGACACTACATGAAGATTCCTCCTCGCCTTATGCTCCTATTTCAAGTGACATCTGCCCTTGTTGCCGCTATCACGGTCACACTCGTGCAAGAGTGGATGTTTTCAAATGTTGTGGACATCTGTCAACCCCACCAACCTCACTTTTTCACGTGCCCCTCTACCACTGTATTCGCCACGGCTTCGCTACTCTGGGGAGGTATTGGACCGCAGAGAACCTTCAGCGTAGGGGCAGTATATAGCCCGTTCTTGTGGTTCTTCGTTATTGGCGCTCTTCTTCCAATCCCTTTCTACTACCTCGCACGCCGATATCCTCTATCCTACTGGCGTTACATCAACATTCCTGTACTCTTCGCAGGACTTGGAGTAATTCCGCCTGCGAGCGGCATCAACTACATCTCGTGGTTGATAGTAGGCTTCTTCTTCCAGTGGTTCATGCGTCGTTATCACTTCGGATGGTGGATGCGCTACAATTACATCCTGGCTGCGGGCCTTGATGCGGGTGTTGCGATTGGCGTCTTCATCATCTTCCTTACCTTGCAGCTGCCCGGAGGTGGTGTTACGCTCAACTGGTGGGGCAACACTGTCTGGCAGAACACCGCTGATGCCCTCGGCACTCCGCTTCGTGTGATGCCCTCTGGACAAACATTTGGCCCATCAAAATGGTGATGTTTGCAACATACCGAAAAACGAGGGCTGTGGATCCGTTGCATCCTGTATATTTTTTTTGCACCAACTCATCTCTCAAACGACCTCCATTTTCCCTTGTTGTCGCTCTGGCCCTTGTGTTCCAACTGCATCACCATCCTTCCTTACAATCCGGATCACTTTGCATTACCATTATTTCTTCTGTCTTTTTTTTTTTTTCCGGGATTTACATTTGGTCATCTACCAATAAACAACCTGTATGTACCAAGTACCTACATCAACGCTTGAATCACAGTTCCCTAAAACGTGGACCAGAGCTGACTCGGATGTTATCTGCCAAAAAGTTGAATCCATCTGGACACTGACGCATGTCAAAATACGTTGGAGAATGAAAAAGATACAGTCGATATAAACTACTCGGGAGCACCCCAAATTCTGACCTCCCTCCCGCTAGTAGCCCAAATTTCCTTGCCTTGATCACCAAAGACTAGATCCGTCGCGTCACTCGCTTCCTCAAAGCGAACCAGTTCCTCCCACGTCTTGTGCGCAAACAAACGGATGCCCTCGTTACCTGCAACCCCAAAGAAATTGGCGCTATAATCATAGACGACCTTGCTGATCTTGAACGTGTCGCCAAGCGGTATGGATTGCACGATCGTCATTTTTCTCAGGTCCCAGATAGCCACCGAGGACAGGCTATCGGGTGCCAAGAGGTGATAGCCATTCTCGGAGAATGACAGCGTATTGACAGAGAAGGGTGTGCCCTCGGGCGAGATGCTGGTAGCCACAGCTCCCGAACGAACATCACATATCTGGATCTTTGATGAGGGCATCCCGAGTGCGAGCAGTGCGCCGTCTGGATGGATGGCCAACGAGGTAAAGGGTTCGTCGGCAGGAGAAGAGTGGTACACCTGGGAAAAGTCGGAGAGTTCGTGCAACGAGTACGTCTTATCAAGGGATGCATATGCCACAATCGTAGACGTGGGGTGGATGACGAGCCCAGTCAAGTCACTCTTGTGCATCTTAATCGTGGCTTTGGGCAGGTATTCGTCAGAAGCACTGTCATGCGACCAAATTTTGGCGATTTTGTCGGCACCGGCAGAGAAGAGTAAGACGGGTTCATTGTTTCGTTCACGAAAAGCAACATGATTGACTTTTTTCGCGTGTCCCTTGAGACTAGCGAGCACCTTGTCCGTGCTTCTATCATAGAGTTGAACAATCTTGTCATTCCCACCGGTCAAAAACTGAGAGGGGTTCGTGTGTGAGATGGCAAGGGAATTAATTCCAGTAGGGGAGGCCGAGTGCAGGGATGGAATAGTGTGTTTCGCCGTAAAAGTTTTGATTTCAGCAGGGGTGGTATACCCGGCCGGCGCCTTGCGCTTCTTGCGTGTGGCGGACAGGTTCTGTTGGGTTTCGTCAATCTGGTCGGTGACTTCCTTTGGAAGGGGAGCTGGGGCAGCCTCTTCTGCCATTTCGATGTCTGCACCATTGGCTGGTGCGGATGGTATGCCCATGCTAGCCTGCACGTTTGCGAGGGCCCTGAATGTCTGAGTGTGAGAAGACAAAGCGGAATGAGGCGATAGGCATACTCTCGAGCGGCGTCGCGTTCTCGGATGAGTCGAGCAACGACGCGGCTGGCTGCGTCTTGTGCATAGAGGGCATAGCTCAGCTCTTGCCTGGTGTTATTGTACTGTTTCCGCAGCGCAAATGTCTCCAGGATGAGGGCATCCCACTCGTTTTGAAGGGTATGGAGGAGAGCAGGGATAGAGGTCGCGGTTGGCGGTCTTGGGGGGGCAGCCTTTGGGTCTAGATGTTATCAGTATGCCTGAGGAGGGGACAAGGGCAAAAGCACGGACTGGCTTTGACCGGGAGGAGGTCTGATTCCTCGAGCTTTTCGCCAGTGAGGGGGTCGGTGCCGTTGTCGTTGATGTACTTGAGAATGAGACGGCGCTCGTAGACGTGGCCCGACTTTGCGGACACGACAGGGTCTTGCGGTGGTTCACCAGAGATGTTGCAGAAAAACATGCTGCGCTCGTCGTCGTGGTCGGTGTCGACGCCTCTGAGCGACTCTCCGTTTTTGTTGGTGACTGTTTACTCGACAGTAGACGTTTGCCCCACAACGATGGCGGACAAGAAACAGCAGCTCGTCCTCGCCGTGATCGATTTCCTCAACGAGTCCATCCGGGATGGCACCGTCAAGAACGACGACAAGGAGGGTCTCGAAGTCGCCAGTGCGTCGGCTCGTTCTTTACGCATCATGCCAGACTGACCCATCGCAGTCCAGTGCATCGGCGAGGCATTTGGGGTAGATTCAGCGGACGAGGCTCAGTCCAAGAGGCTCAGTATCAAGCCAGCAAAGCTGCAGACCATATTCGACGTCTTTCTCAAAACGAGAGACAAGGTTGGATCACCGTCCTCCGCGCCAACGTCCACGTCCACATCCGCATCACCCACGACCCCGTCCGCAGAGGACAAGAAGAAGGCGGAGAGGCACAAGCAGTCTGGAAATACCCAGATGTCCTCCAAAAAGTACGACGCGGCAATCGAGTCGTACACCAAGGCGATAAACGTTGATCCCACCAATGCCGTCTATTTCTCTAACCGCGCTGCCGCCCACTCCAGCAAAGGGGACCATGCCTCCGCTGTCGCAGACTCGGAGAAGGCCATCGAGGTCGATCCTTCCTTCGTCAAGGCTTATTCTCGCCTAGGGTACTTTTCCGTCCTTGTGCTATGATCTGAACCGCTCACGTCGTTCCAGACATGCTCATTACAGTTTGGGTGACTACAAGGCCGCAGCGAACGCGTTTGGAAAAGGTGCCGAGCTAGATCCGACAAACGAGAATCTCAAATCAGGCCTCAAGAAAGCCAAGGATCGCCTACTACCAGAGGAGGAGGACGATGGCCCTCCTCCGCTCTTGCCTGAGGAACAGCCTTCCTCGTCACTTTCCAACGCGCCACCAGACTTGCCTGGTCTGGGAGACATGTTTGGCACAGGGGGCGGCATGCCAAACTTGGCGGGCATGATGAACAATCCGATGATGATGCAGATGGCACAGCAATTGATGGCCAACGGTGGTCTGGAAAGACTCATGGCCAATCCATCCGTGGCAAACATGGTATGCGTATTTTCGTCTTGTCCTTTTGGATGGCTCACAGCTGTTCGCCATAGATGAATCGCGTTCAAAGGGGGCAAATGCCTTCAATGGATGAGCTCATGTCAGATCCGACTCTGCGAGATCTGTACGTCCATCTTCGCCTCCAATGAAAGCTTTCCTAACCAAATGCATAGCGCTAGCCAGTTTGCTCCTGGTAATAATAGTAGGAAGCAAGGGTAGATTTCCAGACTAACACCTTCGTCCATTCCATGTGCTCGGAGCCGTATTAATGATGTCTTAACGCTCCGGCCTTGGACCTCCTGAACGGTGGAGACTCCATTGTTAAAGATATCAATAAGTACAGGTTAAATTACGACACGGAACGAACGCGTGATATGACGAATAGGATAGAGGTGTGACTTGCCTACGAATACATACTGAACCAGCTAAATAATCGATCATATATGATAAACGAAACGTTTGACCAGCACCACGAGGTGAATTCTACGAATTGAAAGTGCCCTGTGCAGAGTGAGTGGATGTTTCCGAAACGTTGTTTTGAACCGGACGCTCGGAAGAAGATGGGACTGGCCCCTGAACGCGCATCTTTTCGGCCAACTTGCGGCTCAAGGCGGGAGGGACTAGATCTAACTGTTTGGGAAGGTCCACTGGGTGACCCTGAAAACAAATACGAAAGAATAGCTTGAGTATTGGGCCCGTGACTGGTATTGATACTCACGTGGGCCAAGTGATAACGTAGACCACTCAATTGCTTATACCGGTTTGGACAGTTTTCATGCGGGCACATGTACTGCTTCTTTGTCCTATCCTCCCCTTCGGAAGACGTGGATGTTTCCACGGAGGCAGGGACCGCAAGACCGCTTACATAGGACGAAACAAAGCTAGTGCTGATGGCGTGTTGAAAGTGTGCCTTGGAACTAGAGTAGGTCGTCGGAAACCGCTCCTGACAAAATCCATCAGACTCACATTTGAAGATGGTACTGCAGTCCATTGATGCTCTAGGGGACGTGTCAAAAGGGCAAATGCAGGATACAGCGCCGATACCCACCTTCCAGGATTTACCACAGCCTTCTAGGCCACATCGATATGGTCTGTCACCCCCCGAGTCTTCTGGGTGTGCAGTTTTATTGTGATCCGAGAGGCCACGCGAGGTGCAATAACAGGCACGACTTGATACCGCGTTAGAAGGCCAGCAGCTCTCGTGGCCACAAGCATAAGGTTTTATAGAAGGACTGTGGTGCATGAGAGACACGCAGAATCGCTTGGATTTACAGGGACTTACTCGGGGGTCGCTTGCAAATCTGAAGACAAGCGGAGTGGGCCATGTGTATCAGGCCGCTTTCTAGAAGCAGCCGGCCCAATTTTCCGCTTTGGAGGGGGATGAAAGGGAGGTGGTTGATAATCCTCTGAGAGGGTCGAAGAAGCGTTGGACAATGATCGTTTCGGGTACGGCATTTGCACAGAACGAGGCGAGGCAGTCGAACGTCGGACTAGTTGCGATGAGAGTAGAGGGTTTGAGGCGTAATACTGGTCGGGCGTTGCACGGGATGATCCTGGTTCTGGCTGGGGTGTATCCACAGTGGGCTTCTCAGGTTGCTGGAGAACAAATCGAGGCGGGGAGCCAGTTGGTGGGGACCGCTGGCCATGATGGGCCTGGTCTGGGTGCACGTGGTGGTAATAATCGCCATGCTGCTCACGGGTGTGGAGAGTCTCCACAACACGTGCCCGAGAAGGGGCACGGTGCTGTGCATAATGATAACCAGGACGTGACTCGGAGAGGGTCAGCGGATCGGAAGGAAGAAGGGGATGCTGCGGATTGACGTCAAGACCAGGTTCTGGAGAGGCGTGATAGTAAGTGTCAGGATTGGCAAGAAGAGAAGGTGAGGTCATCGATGATGGCATGTGGCTCGCCTGTCTGTCGGGAAGCTGCGAGGTAGCAAAATAGGAATCGGCGGAGTTCTGGGCCTGAAGAGAGCTGGCTGGGGGTGTTGGCTGGTGTCGGGTGGCGAGTGCAACATGTGGGATACATTCCTCGTGTGGAACAGACGTGTAATGATCGACCTGTACAGGATGAGCGGAAGAATGAACTGGAATGGCGGTACGCGGCAGACTGCGTTGGAGCTGGTGAAATTGGTGTCGATCGTTGTATACGCTGGGCTGGTGCATGTCGTCTGTGTAGGCTGGCTGAGGTGCTGGCGAGGTGGAGCCAACGGAGAGAGCACAGGCTGAGGAGGATTCGTAATCAAATGGAGTAAAGACAGGTGCTGAGCTGTTGTCCGGTGCGACGGAGGAAGACGAAAGCACGAGGGATTGGCGTCCATCAGATGCCGTGGAGTCGGCGTCTTTTTCATACGGGACTGCATGTTGCTGGGAGGACAATGCTGAGGTGAGTGACGATGAGTAATGGAACGGATAATCGACTGCATGAAGCTGCGGTGGATCTGAGGCAAATGCATCAACGCTGTTGCGGGACTGGGGCGGGGTGTCTGTCTGGGAGAGGTTGTCCCAGAAGCTGGCCACTGCGAGCGAGGACCAGCTCGAGAATGGGTCTGGTTGAGCTGGCTTTGAGGTGGGCGGTGCTGTGAGGCGCTTTCGCTCGAGGAGCCTCCACCTGGCGGGGGAAGAGTTGGAGGTTGATGGAGGAGAGGAGAGGCCGTACCTGTTACGGCAGCCCAAGCCGCTACGCTGTAGCTCCTGACCGACGCGACCCCATTTGCCCCCCAAGCGAGCGTGGGCAGCGAGGAGCCTGTCGTCCTCGTCGGGGGTCCAGTCGTCCTTCTTGAGGGAGGGATCGAGGGCCTCGCGATAACGCTTTGAGCACGTGTGGTGATGGGTACACGATTCCATGTCTGTGTCACCATCACATGAGGGTGCCATTGGGTTCTGAGGATGGAAAGCACGCACAGTGAAGTGGCCCTGCGATGGTAAGGGTAGAGTGTTGAGGCAGGGAGCGGGAGTTTGCGTTCTGGAACTTATTGCTGCAGTTGGTTCCATCATTTCATTTTAGTCAAGCTCGTAATACTTAACCATACACATACAAAGTAGGGCAGCCAATAATGACGTGTTGCAAGGAGGGCTTGAGCAAGGGACAAACGAAGGCAGGGGTGACCAGTTGAGTCAAACGAGTGGGTGACAATGGACCTGTAAACGAGGGTGAATCAGGAATGTCATAGCCAATAAACGGTGTGCACCAAAATGAATGAGACCAGGGCCACATGTAGGTGTCAGCATCAGAGGGAACGAAAAAGAAGAGTAAAGAGGGTGCAAGTTGATACGAGAATTCTGAAGAGGATAAAGGTCTGCATTAACATGGTTGGAATGAAACAGAAAAGAGACACTGCAAATTTTCGGCATATAGAGCTTACATAAGAAATTCCAAGGGCATTGCCAAGTCATTGTGATTCAATCCCGACTTGAAGCTTGGGAGTCCGAGTGGGTCACATACGATGTAAATTATGAGCTATTGACACAACATGATATGTAGTATGCCCAAATTCAACATGAAGCAATATTCTTGCCAACAAGACCCACCCTAGGAGGCATGAATACAAGTAGGGTACATGACGGATAGGGAACATGGAAAAGCATTAAGGGTAGTGAGTATACAATAGTCATCGTCTCCGGGATAATTGTTCTAGGTGAATAAGGTGAGCTACGATAGAGGACAGGTACCGCACCACGGGTGAAGCAGAGACAGTTTTCGAATGAACGACAGGGATGGCCGCTGCTTTTGCAAGGCTGGGTGAGGAATTTGGGGTGGATAGCGGGACATGTGCTTGAGCAGAGGCCTGGTTGGATGTATCTGCACAGTCGTCCGGGGGGAGTCCTGGGGATGCGTATGGGGCATATGGGTCACCTATTGAGCGAACGTCAATGCCAGCTTCTGCCTCTGCGTCGCGGAGTCGGTTGCGTTTTTGTTCCTCCACGTCGAGCGC
>JBBPUD010000472.1:0-18663 GCA_038094475.1 Phylloporus aff. rhodophaeus
GCACTCGTTTTTCTCTCTTTTCCTCAGTCCGTTGCATCGAACAACGACTGAGGTACGTTTCTTCTTGTAAGACCATACACACGTACTTACCGATGTTAAGACGTCCGTGTTAGGTTAGTTGACAATACAGTCCGTTGCATCGAACAACGACTGAGACGTCCGTGTTAGGTTGCCGTCAGTTACGCCCATGGAATCGTAATCTTCATTGCCTCAATGATTCTCCTTTCGAGGTGGCGGGGATCCCATGTGAGTTAGTAGCCGGGCCCGTGCCTCCCGCAATCAACTAAGTCATTTCGCTAGCTTGACAGAATCCCTACAGTAGGATCTAACAGCTGGCTGGGATCCATGTGGGCAGGTCTGAAATTTCCGATCAATGCTGCATACGTCGTAGAAGAAGGGTATGCAAAGGTAAACGCAATCCTAACTCACTCATATTCAACTCACATGTGTCGCAGCACAAGTTCTCGCCATTCAAAGTTGCAGATCTGTACCGTTGGATTGTCGTCTTGAGCGATCGGAAGCATGTAGAAGAATTGCTGAGAGCATCCGAGGATGACTTTTCGTTCTGGGAAGCCTTAAAAGATGTGAGTAGCCGTCCTTTCCACGGCAGACGCGCGCTGAAGCGTGAGCAGCGACACCACACGCGATACATCCTGCCAGAAGAAATTCATAAGAACCAATATCATATCATGGTCATTCGTTCGCAGCTTACTCGAAGAATTGGGTCGATGTGCCCTGCCATTAGGAATGAGATTGTCATAGCATTTGACGAGGTACTGGATCTCAAAGACAACGGTGAGCATGACCCTGACCGGTTTGCCATGCGTTTATCTCTGAAACTTAGAGTGGAAGAGCGTGCCTGCCCTGAGCGTCGCACGAAATGTTGTTTGCAGAACAAGTAACAGGTTATTTGTCGGCCTTCCATTGTGTATGTTCTCTCTTACTTATGCCTCGCTTGTACTTTGCCTTATTTATCGTTCTAGGCCGCGACCCCGATTGGATCGATTTGAACCTTCAGTTTTCGATCGACTTTGCCATGACAGGGGCTATGATTGGGTTATTCCCCGAAGTTTTGAGACCGTAAGTCGGCCAAGTTCGCCGTTCGTGAACCCGCTGATATCTTTTGTCAGCCTGGCCGCCAGATTCTTTACGGCCATTAATCGGGGTACCATGCGTAGTTTGAAACTTCTTGGTCCGATCATCGAAGAACGACTCAAGCGTTTGGACAAGTTTGAGACAGGGGAGGTTGAAATGCCCGTTTGTTTTTTTATCCGTCTCTTCCAATTATAGTGCTCAATCTGAGCCTTACTAGAATGACCTTTTGTCGTGGCTCATAAAGGAAGCAAATGGTGCGACATTGACAGCCGAATCCTTGGCCCTTCGTGTTTTGCTTGTCAACTTCGTCGGAATTCATGTGAGTGGCATTGATGTCTCGCAGCGTCTGGGAGCTAATGACCGTGCTAGACAACTTCCAATGTATGTCCTTGCCAAAGGGCACACCTCCGCTTAATCTGATGTGGACTGCGTCTATAGAGCCTCACCCATGCACTTTTCTACCTGGCAGAGAACCCTGAGTACATCCAACCGCTTCGAGAGGAAGTGGAAGCTGTCGTCGAAGTGGATGGATGGACCAAGGCTGCATTGGCGAGGATGCGTAACATTGACAGCTTCCTGAAGGAATGCCAGCGAATGACAGACACGAGCTTTCGTACGTGTTCCTCACACTTCACACATCGCTCGTACTCAAAGCTTTGACAACTTGTCAGTGAACCTCGCACGGGTTGCTATGAGGGACTATACATTCGCGGACGGCACATTTATACCGAGAGGCACAATGGTTGGTGTTGGTGCAAGCCCTATACACTATGATGACAGTGTGTATGAAAACTCGCACAAGTTTGAGCCATTTCGATTTGTGGATATGTATCAGGACTTTTCTATATTTAGTAATCGGATCATTCGGAACGTAAGGACACATGTGATACGCATTGATACGGCGTGTAGCACAGCTCTGAAAGGTATATAAGAGTAGCACTGTTTGTATCGATTCTCTAGTTTGGAATTCTCATTCACTTCGTCTCCTCTCATTTTGAGTGTGAGCTTGAGGGTTCCTGACAATATGAAAAAGAACGCCAAACATCGACTCATCTCTACCGGGATAGATTGTCTGTCCTTTGGACACGGTAAACATGCATGGTATGTGTGTTTCAATCACCTGTCCTTCTTGGACTCCGAATCTCATAATACTGACTGTTGTCAATAGCCCTGGTCGTTTCTTTGCCGCAAATGAGTTGAAATTCTTGTTGGCGCATGTGGTTACGACGTATGACATCAAGTTAGACGGCAAAACGACTGGCCCGTATAGCCTGTATGTTGGAACTGTGATCACACCTAACCCTCGTACGCGCGTGTTGCTTAGAAAGAGAGTTGATTGACCCTGTACTTCTTCGAATGGACATATGATACTGACTAAGCACGGTTGGGTTGTCTTTTGACTGTTACCCTTTCGACAAATGAAAGGTTACTTCGCATTTCCTCCTTTCACCGCTATTACGAGCACCCCATCTCAGCCCTTGAAAGAAACAGGGTTTACAGGTGCATGTGCGACACGGGGTGATGACCCTGAGGATGCTGGAAACGTGGCGCAGGCGATGGAAGACGCAAGGCAAAAAAGACGCGAAAACGAACGCATGCTCGGCGAATGCTCTGAGATAGAGTGGGTTCGTGCAGGCGGCATTCTCAGAGACACGTTCGGGAGGCGAGATATGGCCCGTACGGAGCGGATACGCCAGGAGCTCAATTTACAGGAGGTGGAGAGACAACGGTTGGCGAGGTGGGAGGCATACGAAGCGCGATGGCGCACAATGCAGTCATCCTCGTCGCCAATCGCCTTTAGCGACTTTCCTTGGCCACTTGCGGAGTCTCCGACGTGCCGGGATCTTACCCAGGTGACACGTCGCGCCGTATCCGAATTTCTCTTCGAGAGCTTGGCCGTCAGAGCGAACACGGTGACTAAAAGGGAGAGGATAAGAGGTGCTTTGCTTCGTTGGCATCCGGATAAGATATCCTTTGCCCTCACTCGTGTGGGACCCGAGGACTTGGAACTTGTACGCGAAGGGATCCATATCATATTTGGCATTCTCAAGACCTTACAAGACGCTGAACGGACAGGTGGCCTCTAGGGAATTTCCATCCGTAGATCTACTGCTGGCGGTAAGGACTACTCGTTATCAAAGCCGTCGCAATTTCATACCAATTTCATACCAATACCCTACTCCATGCTGTATTTATGTGTTTCTAGGTTCCTCCTGTGTCGTAAATTATGCAACTGAAATCCTGTCATTGCGAGCGACATGGAGCTTGTAACTCGACATTAAATGGGTACCAGACGATACCTTGACGAAGCGAAGAATGCTATATCCAATCGGATGTACACTTGTATTGGTCCTAGCAACTTCGTCGGCTTCCAAGTTCCATATTCGCAGGTGCGTCATTGTTCAACTTGTGTGATTACTGACATCGCCTAGAGCAACGGATTTACGGTCGGTATGGCAGAAGCTCTGGCTCAAGGGGTTGCGCGGGAGAAGGTCATTCCAGGTATGCCCACGAATTCCCTTGAGGTGTCAGAGGCCAACATCCACATTAATATTTGGAGCTCCGTTACGGCGTTAGTTTATACCTTCAGTTAAGGAGGCACAGGGTTTTCAGTTATTCGAATAATCCATACGGTGATACGTTTCCAGAGACCGCCTGACACAATTCGCTGTCCAGCATAAAGACTGAAATTAGCTCTAGGATATCAATAACATACTTTAACTCTTCGAGACTGTTACGTAATCCATGAGAGTCTGATTGGTGCCACTTGCGCTTTCTCTTTCATGTCTTCTTCAACAGCATATCAGACATTCTCTCTAGCGAATCAAGTACAGCAGATTTCACCAAAGGACGAAATATTCGTGTTTGATGTTGATGCAAACAAACGCATTCTTCAGCAAGCGCCATGGGACGCGGAGTGAGTACATCGTGCTCACAACCTCTTGTTCGGCGGTCACTGCACGTTGAACTCTATACCATTCATACTTATCCTGGTCCGACAGCCCACATTACTTCAAGTCTTGTAAAATATCCGCGGTTGCACTAATTAAAATGGTTCGTCGACTTCTTACCCTTGTCTTGTGTCTTGCATGAAGACTAGTCATCGGTAGGTCATACACGCGAGATCAGGAGTTCCACATGAAATTATGGGTCTTATGCAAGGGAAAGTAATGGGAAATTCGATTGTCATCATGGATTCCTTTGCGCTTCCGGTTCAAGGCACAGAAACACGTGTTAACGCGGCCAACGAAGCGAACGAGTATATGGTCACATATATCCAAGAGTGCGAAAAGGTATGGATCGACGATACAATTCTCCAATTCTCCAGTAGTGATCTTTATATGGACCGCGTTTTTTTGGTCGACTAGGTCAAGAGATTGGAGAATGCTATCGGATGGTATCATTCTCATCCGGGTTATGGATGTTGGTTGTCTGGCATCGATGTTGACACTCAAATGAACAACCAGCAATTTCAAGATCCTTTCGTGGCCGTTGTGGTATGCACTGCAATCTCATCCCTCTTGGCCATCTCTCACTTGTATTGTCGCATTTTCGTAGATTGACCCCAACCGCACAATTTCAGCGGGAAAGGTCGATATCGGTGCTTTCCGCACTTATCCCAAGGATTATACCCCTCCGACGTCTTCTGCTTCTGAATATCAATCCATCCCGCTCGCTAAAATCGAAGATTTTGGTGCTCACGCCAATCAATACTACCAACTTGACGTCGAGATCTTCAAATCCAGTTTGGATGAGGAGCTACTTGGGTTGCTGTGGAACAAATACTGGGTCAACACACTCAGTGGGAGTAACCTGATTTCCGTAAGTGCCTCGTACTCCGCTTATCGGTCCATGTCAGATGTAAGTTGCTTTGGATGTTTTGCAGAATCGCGCATACGCGGTATCGCAGATCGCGGATTTGCACGAGAAGCTCGCGAAAGCGCAGACTGCAGTTGGTAATACACGGGCACATGTCCCTGCTCTGAAAGGCCAAGACGAGAAAGGATCCAACAACAAGGTACCACCCCTATTTTTTTATTCAAGGCCGCCCTCTTACATTGCGTCCGACAGCAAGAAGACAGGAAAAAGGAGGACAATCAACTCACGAAGACTGTCAAAGACAGGCTCGTATCGTTTAGTCATTTGTCTCATGTCCTGACTTTCATATCAGTCAGAGGATTGCCGCAGAAGCGCAACATGGCCTCATCTCGCAGATAATTAAGGATGTTATCTTTTCGTCGAGACCGAATGAAGAGCCCGATGTGTCGCGCATGACGAAGCTGGTAGATGCTACAATGACGGTAGGCTGATTGTATCAATAGATTTGTCGAGCGATTCGTGGCGTGTACGATGTATGATGCTCAAGCCTTGAAATAAGGTGGATAGACGTGTACTTAGTGAGTGGCATTGACATGGCTATTTATCGATATCTCTGAAAGTGGTCATCTCGACCAAGTCGAGCGACACAATTCCTAATTCTGTTATTAATTTCAAACTCTTCAGTTCGATTGATTGACCGGGACGTTGATGTCCCTAGACGCCGTATGGCGCACCCTTCGTATCAACCCGCTGACCTCTGCCATAGTTTTATTCAATTTCTGTTTCTGTTTGTTCGGGCGATCTGAGTGGTTCCTTGGACCTTGTTTTGGCAACTCACACCAGATGCCTACAGAAGGTACCGGGCTATTCATGCAGAATCTTCAATACGTGGCTGTCTGGGCAACTTGTTTGGACGCTCTTGAAGGGTCGCTGGATCCTTCCTGCTTGCACCTCTGCACCACTAGCAGTCTCGTCCTTTATAAACCTGATATCGTACTTCAAAGGACCTCGAGCGCAACTCTGTCGAAATATTTGGAGCTACACAGCGGGGGAACAAATTTTACCTGCGCGGGTGCTGTATAATTCTCTGTAACGGTGATGACACTTAGCGTTACCTCCACTTGTTGATCACTACAACCCTCTCTGGCGCATATTACCTCCAACTTCGTGAGGTTGCGTCACATCCAGATACGCCCAGGCTTACTCCTTTGATTGGGACATTGGCTTCCAGGATCAAGTACCTTCAGGTACCACCTATTTTTGCTCGCTGCACCATGATGTCGGAGAGGGGAGACTGGGACACCTGGAAGGCTAGCAGGGACACCTGGAAGGCGTGCGGGTGCTGGATCGGTGACTACCTACGACAGCCGACGACTAGGACCTACTACGCCAGGACCCCCGACACCGCGTACGCTCTCCCCCGGTCCCAGCGCCACAATGTACAGTACGTCATGGATCTCAGCTCCCTTAGTTTACCCTCACATGAATTGCCATCCGGCCCGCGTAGCCCCTCACATCACGGGCTTTGCCACCAACCCTTGGCTTTCCCCATAATGACGTGACGCATGGCAAAAACGAGAATGAAAAATACACCCGTGTGGTTGTAATTCCTTGACCATTGGTAGGCTTCGCTTGATCGTTCAACTGGGATATTGTTATCTCACAGCACTTTTGGATAGCATATCCCACGTTGTGGTGAAAGTATACACTATTCCGTGCCAACTCGATATCCCGTTCCGGCCAAGACCACGTTGTCTGTCCGCTTCAGCTGTAAGAAGATGGTTCCGTATAGAGTTCGGCTGATAGCAGATAAGCACTGTGTAGGATATCGGAACCTCGCTTGAGGTTCTTCGCGTGATAACCCGGCATGGGGGTGATTGCGTCATGTGATGGAAGAGGTAAATCCGACCGGTCGGGCACATGCTTTATTCTTTTGATCCCATGTTTCAGGTCCTTTGACGTAGTCAGGGGTTAGACGAGCCTCTTGATGGCAAGCCATTCCTGAAAGGCGGCTGAACCACAATGTTTTTGGTACATTCTAGCAATGTGACTGGTCGTTCTGGGAATCAACGAACAAGCTCATTGAGCAACTCCTTGGTTAAGATTTGGAGATGCGGGTATAGGGTGTCGAGGAGGGTTAGTGCCAGGATATCGATGTGAGTATTCCTATGATTTACTAGCTGGGCAATCAGCATGAGGGCTTCATGTGGCCTTGACGCATGAGTGAACAACTATGTCACGACAATTGAACGAGTGCTGTGACCTTCGCACTCACGTAAGTATTGGCCTTCTTGGTGGGCGTAGTTGGGTCCTTGTAGCGAAGGGTTGCAGATCAATACTCCAAACTTTGAAAGGCTTTGAACTATCGTAGCCGCCACTTGGAGGAACAACGGCAAAGTGGAACTGTACCGTGGGAACCAATCCGCTTTGATCATCGTATGGTCATGCCATGCCAGCTAACCTTTTGTCCACAGACGCTTGAAACTCTCCTCTGCGCCGCTTTGAGCGCCTAGTGGGTTGCACAATGACCCTGAGAAGGGTCCCACCATGTCCACACCGTCCAACAATCGGGGAGGTCATAGGCGTATAAATGCCAGAGATCTCTGGTGAGCCTACTCAAACGCATCTTTCCTCATCTTTGAATTCTCAATTCTCATAGACACGCACATCGCTCGTACAACGAGATTACCTGCACATTATGGTTCAGGTATGAACACTAACCCCTGATGCAAATTGTAGCTGATTTTTCGCCCCTAGACTTACACATGCGAAGTTGCAGGCTGTGGCGAGACCTTCAAGAGAGAATATGAGATAAAAAAGCACAAGGCTACTCACGATAATCCAGAAAGGTACGCATGTATGTTTTGATGCAATCAACGCCGAATCGACCTTTGTCGATAGTGTAATCCGTTGTCCTCAATGTAAATTTATTACTCTTCAAAAGAAGAACTTCACGATCCATCTTGCCCTCCAGTAAGCCTAATGTTAATAGCGCAGAGTATTTATTCTCACCCGTTGTAGCACCGGCGAAAAGGCTCACCAGTGCCCCGATAATATCACTCCTTCTCCTGACTCACCACCCGAACGGTGCGACTACAAAACCCACGACCCAGCCGCGCTGTCCAAACACCGAAAGAGTGTCCACGGCTATGTGCCACCAGCCAATCGCTCCCGCTCCCGCAACCCCATGGAAGACGAGGATGGAAACGCGACGCAGCTCCGGCGCTCTCCGCGCGGCCACGCTCCCCCGACGCCCCGCCCCAAACGCACGCCCAAGAACCCCAAGGGTGGTGCGTCTGCTTCGAATTCTTCCCCTCTCCGCAATGAAATCATCGACGTCGACGCGATGGACTTTGAAGGATATCCCGTACCGTTTGCTGACCCGAGTGGCGTGTTGATTGATTCAGACGAGGAGGAGATGAGCTTAGACACGCCTTTTGACCCGACGTTGAGCGCACAATGGATGGCTAGGTACGAGCATGGTTACAGCACCGGAACATACGTTCCGAAACCCCTCCGTGCGGCCTCCTCTTCGACGCTTGGTGGAGTCGAGATGGATACCCGTCGCGATGGATGTCTCTGCCCCGAATGGATGGCCGAAGTTGGCATCGAAGGTTGGGAGTAATCTGCCGTTGGATATGCACAAGAAGCGTTACGATCAATGCTCGCGCTGGGCGCTATACTTGGACTCTTGGTTCTTTTCCTTTTCTTTGCTGCACTATCGCCACTCTCACTCATTTGTCTTGTTATCCCCTCTCATCCTTAGTTGTATTACCACTTAAACTGTGCACTCTCATTTTATTTGTATCGCATGGAAATTACACGAAATGTATCTATCCGTCGCATAACATTCAATGTACCAAGTCCATCAATCTAACAATCCACTTGGCACAATATATAATTTTTTGGATCAGTGGCGTGCGGGAGTGCGAAGTGGGACTTAGTCTCAGCCTTCAAATTTCTCGCAGGGCGCCACTGTGCATTCTGTATAAGACAGAATTAATAGTTCATAGATGTAGAGCAGCTTGATCCCATGATGAAAGACTCCCAGATGGCAACTACCAATAGTTGTTTTGAGAAAGCGTCCGTGGCCAAAATACATACCTTGGCAAGTACAGTAATCCCAATACCGGACTACTTCACTGCAGACGCTGATAGGGTCCTGCAGTATAGATTTGAGTGTAACTCCGTGCTACTACTAGCTGAGATTGAAGCAAAACTTCATCTGAGGCTGCACCTTGCCATGACCACTGAACCGGGGGTGGATCATTGTGGGGCTACGATTCCTGCAGGGCAACCCAGATGGTGGACGAAGGACTGCACCACAACAACCGACGACCCCGTCGCGTGCCTCCTCACCACCGCATCGTACCTTTGAAACACTTGGCGAGGTAAAGGTGGCCCTAAAGGACTGACGCACACATGAATGCTGAAGTTGGATCGTACTTCGTTCTTGGAGTCAGTAACCGTTGACGGTAGAAGTGTCGTGGGGCTATACCTAGCTCTGGTTATGATGTCCCGTGCTGGGCATGGCTAGCGAAATCTCCCTGGATCCATCCTTCTCCCATTGCGACCTCACGGATATGTATGTCCCAATGTTCCAAATTCGCAGTGTCTGCTTCTTAACATTTGATCAAATTTATACCCCGGATGTAGTTCTCGCAGTCAGGTGTGCCCGCAGTGTTGTCCTTTCCGATCCAGCAGTTCCTTAAGGGCGGGCGGCCTTTGGTTTACCCGGTGACCCGCCCTGAATGGCGTTTAGCTGACAGATGTGACGTAGCCAGGTACCAAGATTTCGTATGCTCGCCCATGCCTGGTCAGGCTTTCGCACAATGATCGGGCTGGGTTTGATCAATCCATTCAGTGATAACCTGATCAGCTGTCATGATGGCTTATCCGGAAAGCCAGGCGCAGTCAGAATCCTTATTTATTGAGAAAGACAGTCATCGAGGGTAGGGCCACCCACGATGCCACGCGATTGTACCTCTGCGTTTTTCTCTGTAGCTGCACCTCTGTCTGGTGTGGTGCCTTGTTTAAAATCGGTGGCTCCACCTCCTTCTCCATCGCACTCGGCACAGGCCGTTGGCGGAGAAGTGGAACTAGAACGTCCTCAGCGCGTCGAGCAGACCCTACCTGAGCAAGACCGAGGATACGCAGCTTGGTCCTTTGTGAGTAGCACACGATTGACCCATTGGCGTCCATATTACTCACCACGTCGTTCAGTTGCTCGCTGCAGCCGTTGTCGAAGCCATTACTTGGGCCATTCCCTTCTCATTTGGTATCCTGATAGAATATTATCTCCAGCTTCCCGAGATAGCCTCCCAACCAAATGCAACCAAGCTCATACCCCTCATTGGCCAGTTGGCTTCTGGGACTATCTACTGTTCAGGTACCCCTATTCCGTGCCTACAACTCAGGTTGAGACTAACCATTATGAATTCTAGCCCCATTGGTCTATCCCTACATGTCCCGACATCGATCCCATATTCGTCCCCTGATGTGGCTCGGAATGACCCTGTGCTGGATGAGTCTCTTGATCGCAAGCTACTGTCGAAAGGTGAGCGAAAATGATGTTGATCTGAAGGGGGTAGAAACCATTAACTCTCTTTTAAGGCATATGAATACCTTATTTTTCAGGGCGTGTTGTATGGGATTGGTGGGGGTATGGGATGTCTTTCTGCAGCTGTCTTCTCAGCTTTTGATGTTTTCACAGGACTCGTTTATCCTCCGTGCATCCTGTATATGTCAGAATGGTTTTTCAGGCGTAGGGGATTGGCGAATGGTATCCTCTTCGCAGGTAAGCCTGAATGCACGACCACAGCAAGGGGTTTTTAACTGCTAGATAGGTACTGCTGTTGGAGGCCTGTTGATGCCATTTATACTCCCGTCCTTGGTTAAAGCCTATGGGTTGTTCTTGACATTGCGCATCGTTGCTATCAGCATCTTGGTCCTCTTCCTTCCATGTCTGAAGTTCGTCAGACCGCGCCTTCCAGACCCACAAGTCTACAACCATTCGATCCGGGCCACACGAGTGACATCGATCACGCTACGCAATCGGATATGGTGGACCCTCGTGGCAGCAAACATCTTCCAAGGGTTCGCCTTCTTTGTCCCCTTGATCTACATCACTTGTCAGTTCGTTGTCTCTCTACCTATCGAATGACCACAATGGTTTTATTCCACAGCGTTTACCTCTGCACTCAATCTCAGTAACGCATTGACGTCTCTTGCAATGGCCTTGCTAAATGGTACTCTCTCAGATCGAACCTTGTAAGTCACTAACCATAAAACACTCAGGATCTTCCACCGCTGGTCCACTTCTTGTTGGTTTTCTCTCAGACTATTTCACACCCTGGCCAATCGCATTTATCCTCTCCGTCCTATCCCTCCTGTGCACAGTCGTATTTTGGGGTGCTATCGGTGACGTTATTGGCGTCATGCTATTCGTCTTGACATACGGCTTCGTTGCAGGTGGCTGGAGCACCTTGTGGACAGCCTTTATCCGTCGAATCTCGCGTAAGTTATCTGATCTCGTTGGACCCAGTCAATGACGGCCACTGATCCCTCGTACGCTTCCCAGGTGATGATCCGTCACTCTCCATGTCCATGTACAGCTTCCTGTTCTGCACGCGTGGTCTGGGCAACATACTGAGTACGCCCATCTCGACCGCGCTCGCCCCGCTGCAATCTTCCGACATCAGTCATGCAAAGCAAGGTTTTGTGCTCGATGACGGGCGGTTTGCACGTCTGATTGTGTATATATGTGCATGTTTTGCGGTCACGACGTGCATCACCGTCATTGGATGGTATTGGGACAAGCCAGTGACGGACAGAGAGCCGATCTCCAACTGATTCGCGCGCTGGAAAAGGTGTGGAAGTATCTACGATGTCCTACGCAGACTGTGGTTCTTGGGATGTGTCTTGCATTGTGTATTGAAATGTTCCTAGGAAATGGATCGGATGAATCCCTGGATCGACGTACCCTTTCGCTTCGGTGAACAAGAAGCCAGAAAACACGGTAAGAATGGCACGCTCTTCACGTTGCTGTTCTTGATGGCAGTCTGGCAGAATATCCCATATGTGAGTACTCGTAGAAATGTGCAATTCAATAAAGCTGGGGGGGTAACTTGGGATTGAGAGGGAGAGGGAAGAGGCAAAGTGCGCACAAGGTGAGACGAGGTCGGTTCCATGATGGAACGTCGGCATCAGTAGACACGACAGGAGTAGGGAGTGACCCAACGCCTGTCGAGTCCACTCGATCCGACATACCTGCGCGCGATGCACCTGTAGTGCACATCTCATGGGTCAACATGGCGACAACGGGGGAAATGCAGCGGCCCCGTGCACCGAGGGTCGGCCAACGTGTCAACTTGATTCAGGAAAAACCGTCCGGTAGGTCATCCATCATGTTTCGAAGAGAGACCTCTTGCAGATGGGTGTCGCGCATAACACACATCTCCATCGTCAGGCTGTACATATTGCGTCGCATGCATTGATCGATTGGCACTGGATCATGCACCACATGTTAGCGCGAACCGACCGCGGTACCGCATCACGTCAACATTAACAAAATGAATGAGTGGCATCGTAGATAGTACTCGGGATCGGCAAGGACATCCTGGAACGTGTTGGCATTAGTATTACAGCGCCCAGACGCGATGTCGTCGGACTTGACGTCCCTTGAACCACCCCAAAACGAGTAGAGGGTTAGAGACAGTCGTGCCTATGAGCAGTCACCGGGTCAAAGGCTAAACGCCACTCGGTTTTATAATTGTAACAAAGTCATTCCATACTAAAACATGTTAGGGCATGGCTCGAGCTTTCGGCCCAGCGTACTGTACATTCGGTACACACCACGCTAAAAATACACCCAAGGTTGCGGTACACTGCAAATGGTGAATGATACAGTGCTCGTCAAAGGGGATTTCGTCAAGGGAAACATGTTCTTGCCGATCGTTCAATCATACCCCATCAAAGGGGGGCCGTCAAAAGGAAAGGAAAATGGAAGCAAAGAAGGGGTAGAGAATGGAAGCCTTGACAATCAAAACTCTTTGGGCACAAACTTCCTCTCGCTCTCGGCAAGAGCAAGCTCGACGACCTTCATCGCTTGCAACACCCGTTCTTCTTCGAAGCGCCGACCGATGACTTGTACACCAACAGGTAACCCATGCATCGCTTCCGCATCGTAGACGCTGTACGCTCCTTTGGCTATCAAGCCCATCTGCTTGTGTGTCTCGCTCTTCTGGAAATCAGAGGGAAGGGCATCCGTGTCCTTGTTTACAAATGTCACTGGCAAAACGCCAGCAACGGCATCGACCTGATGGCGCACATCACGTCACATGCACATGCAAGAAATCATATAACCATTACGCACGATGTTGCATATCATTCCCACCGCAGCAGACATCAGGGTAACTTTCTCGGCAGTACCTGTCGGAATGGCTGGCAGAGGGTGCGGTACGCTTAGGACAAAGTCCACGCCCTGCGATTCCCAGGCATCGAACCATTGTCCGCGGTATTCGTCCCGAGCGACGACAAGGTCACGTTCCTCAGACGTCGTCTTGGGGTGCAGTTTCTCGACTAGAGATGCATAAAGATGGTCTCCCGTGAACTTGCGTGTCATCAGAGCAATGAACTTCTTGATGAACAAGGGCATCCCCAAGAGCGCTTTCGAGCCACTCATAACAGGGTCCAATTTCTCATCTTTACGCAAAGGCTTGAAAAACCCGGCCCCTGTCATAGAGTAAGCATTATGTCCAAACCTGGAGGTGAGGCTTACCTGCATCAGAAAAGCACAGCTGTAAGCCAACACTGAAACCCTCGATAATTGGCGGGGGCGTGCTGGAAAAGTCATTCAAACATTAGTGTCGGTGCATGGGAAAGACATGGTCAAAATACCCACAAATCCACAACCTCGTGCCCCTGTTTCACCAATGCATCCGTAACCCATTCCAACGCCCGACGGCAAGCTGGTGATGGAGCAACGATACCTACCAAAATGATAAATGGACCCTGATAATATCAGAGCACGATGCTACCCACCATCATCCCATATGACGCCCCATCGCAATCTTTTGCCCTGAAAATCGACTGGCCTCCATGGTATTGGCACGCACTGCCACAGACATCAGCGATCTAATCATACCGGTTGGGAGGTAAGACGGAGCTTACCGTGTGATCATAGTCCCACGGCCGCATTTCCACAACCCGTTTCCAAAACTCCTCCAAGTCGTCCAAACGCCGTGACATTGGCGAACAGGATGTCCCCACAAACTCTTGTCCCGGCAGTGGCGGCTGTGCACCCAGTGTCGGGAACCTGCCGAGTGTCGAGCGCATACCGTATATACCACAGCAATGCGCGGGCCATCGAACGCTCCCACCGATATCCGTGCTAACCTCGATGAGGCTTCCTCGACTTGCCAAGAGCGCTGCACCGCCACCCGTCGAAGCACCGCTAACAAACTTGGCGTTGTAAGGGTTGCTTGTGCGGCCAAAAAGGTCCGAGGTTGTTTCCAAGCCCAAGAGTCCAGGGGGCGTCGCGGTTTTCGCATGAATGATCGCTCCGGCGTCTTGCAATAGACGTACGATGGCAGCAGAAGAAGAAGCAGGTTTGTTCACCCTGGATGAATAGCCCATGGTCGTATCATAGCCCTCGATGTCGATACAGTCCTTGAGGCTGACGGGGACACCGGCGAGTGGCTGCGTGTGTTCGTGGTCGTGTGTGGCCGATTTGACTTCATGTCGGTCGAGGGACTCTGACGGCTGCGATATCGTAGAGGGTCGCAATGTGACAGCGGCGAGACAGTTGGTCGTCTTTTGTGCCAATACAACCTTCTTGCCGTATGCTTCCAGTATTGCCGAACGAGACAGAGTGCCAGCCTCGTGGCGCTGCACAAGCTCACGGAGAGTGAGATCGAGGATTTTGTTATCTTCTTCGGTACAGCTCTCGGAATAAGAAACGGGAAGGGCGTCCAGTTGTTGCTGACGCTCCTGACGCTTTGCAGCACTGGACGCTGTCAGTGGGTGGAGAGGGTATGGGTGGCAAGATCTCACCAGTCCTGGCGATGGGGGGACGAGAAGAACATTGTGGACAGCCGAGGGTAGACATGATGGAAGTGGCGTATTTATGGATATCTGAGAACAGCAAGGTTCATTATCGCTGGTGGCGTGGCTGAGATGATGTGTTTTACATACTGATGGACCTGGTCAACCGAGTTGAGTGATTGACAGTAATCATGAAATACTGTGAGAGCAATACCAGAGCGAAACCGCGTTTGCCCCACTCAGCGCCAAAAAAAAATGAGGGCCTTCAACTAATACTCGAGATCGGATCGCAGCAGAACATTGCGACCGGCTTGACTACGTGAGAAAAACAAACCAACAAAGGGAATACATTCTAGCGGAAGTACCTGACGATATACGGGGATAACGAGGCTGTCCATGACCCTGCCAGGTTGCTCCATGTAGCACTTGTTTTGATCTCAGCAGACACGGGCCCACTGATCACCGTTTAGATTTTTGAATTGAGACATCGGGTCGGAGAAGCAACCTAAAACGGACGTTTGTTTGTGACATATTTATTCTTGATATTACATAATCAGTTTGTAATAAGTCACATCGCCGCCATCACACCGCGTTGCCATCGTTCCTTTGTCAGAGGTCAGCTTCAAAGCGCTTGGTACTCATATCCCTAGCCAGATTGACGCCCCATGTCAGTTTTACCGAATGGATGGCACCCGTGACCTGTCATTTAGCCTCTGATTAGAGCCGTTTGCGGTCAAGACCCAGACGTGATGATGAACTCACCACAACCGTATCAGCACGGATAAAGTACATTATAAGGTCACATCCACGGCGATGATCTGAAAATATTCAGCGCTCAGAAATACATCATCCTTCCTAAAGACCGGAGATGATAAGCTCACCGACGAACACATAAGACGCGTGCCATATGAAGCACCGAGAAGTAAGATCACGTGAAAGATGCGTGACACGTCAATAAATGACAACAAACTCGCGCCACACCATTCAACGATCGTCGCGTCAGCCGCGTCGTTACTACCCACACATGCTGTTGCACTCCTCCAGCCCGTTCTCCATCTCGTGTTCTACACCGAGCCGTTCATCATACTATTCAGCACGGAGCCATCAGCCCATTAATTCTTCTCCCCTCGCCTCTCCTAGCTACTCGTCTCCAACGCTTCACGCACGCGAACGACGGCGTACACAATATAAACCAACAACGCCTGCTTCTCATCGTTCCCCGGCCCTTCAGGCCTCTGCGAAGCTCCTTTTTCGAAGTGGCATCCAAACGTCACCAGATCCCCAAAAGACTTTCCTTAGGGAACGGTTGCAGGCCCGATGCAGAGAGCACGCACAAAAACTTCGCGAGCGTGTCGTCAACTCCCGCAGAAGCAGCGATAGATGTTCGGATGTGTTTATGGATTGCGATGATGAAGACGAGTCGGACGAAATCATCATGCAGGATGAGGTGAGTCATTTCACAGGGGTTCCGTGCTCCGTTAATCGAGCACGACGGCGATGTAGCTCTTCCGCAGAATCATGCAGAGCACAAAAAATAAGATGAAGCATTCGTATCGTGTCTCTTATGCCTTCGAAGTCGGTTCCTCGTTTGATCCGGGGGAAGATGCTTGGGCGTGGGAAAGAGAATTACAAGGCAAGTGCCGGGCATGCTGCGCGTCATAGATAACTCATGACACTACTCAGAACATACATCGAGTACAGAGCCAACACCCGATGACCTGGAGGAGGCAGAACTGCGTGAATACGCTGAACGATATACAGCACTCGCGGATTTTGCGGATCTAGAGGATCTAGACTATGACAGCGACGACTGGGCTGCGCTGAGTGATGTCGACGAATTCGATTTGTCACATCAAATGTGTCAACCACGAGAGATGCACGAGACAAGTGACATGGACATGTCATGATCATATTTGTTCGTTTCCCTCTTAATCATAGTATGTATTAATATCTTGCTACTGCTTCGGATCAAGGATTGGAATAACTGTCACTCGTTTGGATGGTGTGTGGAAGGGCCCATTTCAGTCATACCCTTTTTGTGATTACGGGCTGCAAGTAAAGTCAAGGCAGACACCTGAACTATTATCGGTTTTTCCAATTGTGATAGACTCCATCACACTCGCGCTTTGGTGGATCACTGGGTTGGTAGGTTCAGAATCAAGGGAGGCAGGTCGTAGCTGACTTTATCAAATAAAGCAGCTCCACGCACTGCAACTTGAGCCGAGTTTGCAATTACGTTGATATCGGGGAATATCAATTACTTGACAAGGGCCGATCGGTGATCAATGATGGACCAGGAACGTATGCAGCCTTGTCGAATGATCGCGGGAGTGACTGTTGTAGGATGACGCCTAACCTAGGCCAGGCATTTAATATCGGAGAGGATCGGGGCAAGAGCCTACTACCATTAAGGATCATCGATCATCGATCAGCCTGCTTAATAGTTCCCGTTCTACTCCTCCAAGGGGCTGGTATGATATCGATGTTTGGAACCACTGGCAACTAATAACCTTTGCAGATGAGGGTACCCAAACGGTATCAGTTCGGATCTAGTCGGTTCATTGAGACACCAGTCACTAGTCAAGATTGGAGCGAAGGAAACGTTCCAAGGTAAACATATTCCGAGAAGCATCATCTTCAACGATATGGATGATGCTTGTGGAACTGGTCCGGCCCGTGATTTTACTTGGAGGCTAGACAGTAGGCTACTTGTCAGATCAAGGGACCAGTGCCCATGGTCCTGTGGAAGTCTTAGAGGCTCATGACAGCGTGCACCACGACCCCAGCATCATAGCACACCAGCTTGTCGCAAGACCAATTGACATGCGCACTGCTGACAATGGGTAAGAATTAGAAGGGTTGTTGCAAGTTAATGCGCATAATGATCTGTTCTATCCCAAGTACACATTCTCACTTCGGGGCCGCCACGACAGTCACCAAGGGAATGGTAAGGCCATGAGCGCAGGTAAGCACGGGTTGGGAGCCGGCACGAAACGCACTGAATGCTAGTAAAGCTCGACACCCATCTTGAAGGACCATTCCCTTGAAGTGGGTTCCGGGTAAAAGCCTTGAGTCACACTCAAAAGTAAAACAGCCTAAGTGGGTGAGCCGACCAGAGGGTTTTCACTGATGGTAGTAGACCTACCCCTTCATTCCAAGTTCGCAACAACTAAACTGGGGGTCAAATTCGTCCAAACACTTTGTTTTCGTCTGTCGAGCTCGTGGAAGCTCACTCTAGATTGATAATGCTGTTGGTAAAGTCACTCGCGAGGCTATTTGAAGGACCGGGTGAGTTGGCGCCTCCCGCCAGAGACCGCTCTGCTATGCAGCACAAAGTTACATTGATCAACTCAACGTAGGCCGTGTCACTTTCTGACTAGAAAGATGATTTTGACAATCATCCTGGACATTGAATGTAACTGCTCGGGTCAACACTGTTGGCAGCCTTCCGTCCCCTAGAAGATATCAAATCGACGCTTAACCTGAACTGTCGGTCTGTCTTCGGTTCACAAGAGATATATGCAATTACTCACGTTGAGACACAGGGCCCGATACGCGCATTTACTTAAGTGGTGTCGGTGTGAAACCGGACGGAGCTTCTCTCGCTTCCCAGATGATGGATCACCAATCACGTTGGGGTGCAGGCGCAGAGACAAGCCCGTCAGAGAACGCGCAGCAGTGGGTATCTGAGGTTTCACATTCACT
>JBBPUD010000473.1:0-18658 GCA_038094475.1 Phylloporus aff. rhodophaeus
GTGGCAACGGTGCGACACTAACACACCCATCGCCGCACCATGCTCATCACTACCGCACCACGACGGCCGGGCGCAGCGGCATGTACCCGACCACCACGATGGCGACGGGGGCAGTGAGGGCAATGCAATTGTGTGCCCGCCACCAGCACCCTGGCGACGGCAAGAGGTGCGCAACGGCACACATACCACGGCCACCATGCACACAATAGGGACTGCGAGGACACACCAAGCACCGACCCGCGTTCGCCCAGCACGAATGCACGCACGGGAAGGTGTGCCCTCCTGCATGCACCTAGTACGCGCGCACGTGCGGGTGCGTGCTCACATGCACCCACCTATGCTCACTCTCGTTCGCCCAGTGCGAGTACATGTGAGTGGTGCTCCACATGGTCCAGTCAACTGATACTAACCCAGATCAAAGAAAGATTCTCCTGACGGCACATGTACATCCTGGCACCGCCATAATCCATCCGCTTCCTTCTCTGTACCATAATCAGAGAGAATCAAGCACGAGCTCCTCGGACTTGAGCCCAAACTCCAGAGTAAAGTCCCCTACGCCCGCCCACTACCCGCACATCGGGGCCACTATCGCTTGGCAGATGAGTTACGCGTCATGTAGCCTGTAGGGAGGAGTTTCTTTTATGTCCAGTGTTATCAATATAAATTCGAGCGATGTTGACTCAGCGAGGAGGGCTTGGACTGCATCCTGGCTCGCATTCGGACTGTCCTGTTGCTCGGGCCCTGTGGGTCCTGTACGTGATGCGTTGCCTTGGTATCATGTATACAGCATCACGCATAACTGAACTTTGTACACCTGACGATTTACGCATGAGAATCTTCAATACTCCTATTGAATTCTCAATCTGTACATTTACACATTACATCACAACTCGGAAAACGGCCCCGAGAAATGTTTACTGTGGGATGTCCAAGAAGTGTAGGAAATGGACGATACTTGGTGGTGCTGTTCGTTACATTTAACTGCTGCCATTTGTCGTTCTTCACAATCTCTGCCATGTAGACACTTCTCTTCGTTTAAATCGTTATAGGTCGCTTTAATTCCCTCAAGACCCAAGAAATCGCACTTGTGATGAAAGCCTGTTGTACTTGTCAAGTTGTGCATCTGCGGTTGTTATGACCCTGAGTCCTTCTTAGTCAGCCCCGAGTTAGTTTGTTGTCGCCTTTCGGAAGTCCCTGTCCCCGGCCCGGACTGTTTAGCTCTTTGAGTCTTCCATTGCCACGTATCACTAGTCCTTCCGCTCTGGTAGTCATCGGGCTAGAGAATCCGACAGCGACACAATGCGGACTCAAACCTGACCCTGTTGTCATTACATGATGGGAGTACGTTGTATGGTTGCCAACAGGTAGATTATGAGGTATGCAAGGCAACCGCCAAAGCTTGGTATCGGATTTACAAGTTTTCTCATAACCAATGGCACCTTCCCCCGCTATGGTCTTTTTATGATTGGGTCCCTCGACGCATATTGCACTAGTACCGATCCCCAGAACAAAACTATACCGCGTTTGACTTCCTTGAATCACTGCCAGTGTGCCACATTGTACGGTTTTATTCCAGCCATTGGTTGGCCAGGTTGCGTGTTCAAACTTAAACTTCTTGACAGCATGAGAATCTTCCATCCGCCATGTATTTTTGGCTGTGCGAGACGATTCGCCATCGTACGCATTGGGGACTACAGGCCTGTTGCTCGAACCAGCATTTAAATGTGGAGAAGCTATCATTCACAACCGACACCCCTCCACCGCACTCCACATGCCATTGTACCACTGGAAAGGTACTTCTCCTTTTATCCGCTTACGTCTAGCTGATCAGTAGTTCGAGGCTATGTCTTTTTTCTCGTTCTTGCATTATGTCCCGTTGGGTCGGCTGCAATTGATTTCTCGCAATGTTTAGCGGATGTCATGGTCTGCGCCAACAACTCTAGTGAATGCACTTTGAACATGTCAGACACAACCGCTTTTTCCATCCTCCGCACAAGCCAAGGCCAAAGTGTTACCTCTGCAGACACGGCCACTGGACTTTCGTATGCTGGATGCACGACATATTGTGGAACAGGGGAAGGAAAATTCAATTGGACTTCCTTTGCACAAGAATACGCCGCTTGGCTCCTGCCATATCTTGCTCTTATCTCGCAACTCCCTTTTGGCGCTCGACGGAGGATGGATAACCTCATGTCTGCACTTTTGACACTCGGCTCTCCTACCCTCGCTGGGTACTCGTTATATATGACCCTCCTCAATGCCCGTTGGGTCAACGACCAGCTGTTTGCGGGCATCGACTATCCCAGTGCTGCAGTTCGTCGATCGGTGGTACGGGTTCTGAGTGCTCTCCAACAGGTTCCTTTACGCATCCACCCAGGAGAATCAGGGCGATTCGAGTCCCTCGTTGTTCACCCGGATAACGACAAGTGGTGGATGACCTTTGAAGAGGAACTCGATTACTCGCACAGGTGGTCAATCGCGTCTGCGACGTCGATCACCTGGGTAGTCGTTGCCTATCTGCTCACCGTGGCGGATTCCATTTCCAACGTCCGGGACAACATAGACTCCAGCGGGCAGGGAACTGGTTCAGGATTACTTTGGTTGCTACCGATTGTCGTCGGTTGGCTGGTTCTTTCGCCAAAATGTGACCATAAACGCGTGCATGAGGCGTATCACAAGGCGAACGAACAAGCGGTGGTAGCGGATTCAGATAACCCGATCGCGGCACCCACCCATGTCACCACCAAGTATGGTTTGACCATTGACCCCAGTCAGAGTCAGGACCAGGTGTGCCGCGGAGAGGTCACTTCCCCTGACGAGCTACGAATTCCTTCGGTTTTCAACTATTCAAGAATATTTCTATGGTGTCAGAATGTCTACCTGGCGTCTCGTTCCTATCGCGCGGCTTGGGGAAAATGCATCAAATGTGATGGTGTCGATGGGCGGTCCATTCCAGGGGATGTGCGTACTGGTGTCCCTTGCGCAAGTCGAAAAGGGACTCGTGGCCAAATCATTTGTTATTGTCAGCCCGACGAACCCGAACGCAGCAGAGCGAATGCTCTTTGGCCTCCTGGCTTATTCTTCAACATGGTTGTGGCATCCTTGATGTCGTTGCAGTTGCAATGGGGAACGACAGGCGCAGCTTTTCTCGTGGTACGGTTCACCCCTACGATAGTGAGTGGTGAGGTTTCTCGAAGGGGTCATTGGCTTACCCACTGGTACTTCATCTTCCAGGGACTTGGATGTCGTTCTCTCGCGTACTTTATATATGGCGCGGTATCTACAACAGTATGGATGCTACTCGTTCTGTCCAGCGCGCTTGGGTATTACGCACATCATCTCCTCCATGGCCAGCCCACTCTTGACTCGGAAAGGAACAGTGCTCGACGGGTAGCTTCCACATCGCAAGGCCGCGTTCTCATCCCCACAGCTAGTCCCTCGGAAGTTGATCCCGTTACTTTAGTAGGGCATACCAACTCTGATATCCCAATGCTCGAAATTCACGCTTCAAATGGCGACGTGGAACTGGAAAACGTTCAGCCTGCGGTCGACTCTGATCCGAGCACACGTTCCACCACCGTCACTGACCGGGACCGAGGTCTCCACATAAGACGGATCTCTGGACGGATGATGTCGCGGGTGGCGGACTGGCTACGATGGCTAGGAAAATCACTCGCCATACTCAACGCAATCGGTATTATCGCCAATTCGATCTTTCAATACGCCGGGGTATATACAAACTGTTATTGTGATTCAAGCGTGTTCACGTGGGGTGCTTCTGCGTTCGATGTTATCAGCCCGAATTCGAGGGACATTGATTTGGCAAGGAATGCTTGGAGTGGAGCCCTTGCCCTTGCGCTCTCCTGTTGTGCTTTCTTCGTAGGATCCATTTATCTTGTACGTGATTCGCTACCTTCATAATGGTGTTTTGGTGTTTGCGGTTGAAATGTATGTGTTGTTGTGAAGAATCCATGCTTATACCTTGTATACCTCGTCAACTTTGATCCACGCGCGAGCAGCTGTCAATTCGATGGAGACCCACACAGGAGCGCAAGACGAAACAGAAGACAAGTGAAAGGACATCATATGCGGGGCTGGAACTTAGTGGTAGAGTACGTGGAATGAAAGTTTGAAAGTACGCAAAGATGTGGCTTTCTGGCAGAACCATCGTATTTGTAAGGACCAAAGATTATGAGATGGGTGTAAGAACAGAAATGGGACACAGACGAGGCGCATACATACAGCTCTTCGGCCCCGTTACCCATCGTTTGGCGTGTCCTCTGATGAAAAGAGCGAATTTTGTTAACCCGAAGCTAGTGAGTCTGCCGACAAACATGGCTAGAAGGCAATTCCGAACGTGTGGCTGCCCTCTAGTGAATCAGAAAATACGATGCAGAAACTGCTCAGAAGATTACTGACACATCTGAACCGCCCTGCAGTCTTCAAATCAGTATCTTAAATCGGTTGACGCGAAAAAAAGGGGAAGAAAAGTTGGAAAAGGGACGCCAGGTCCGGTTGACGAGCAAAGTGCAAAAGGCCCACCCAACATCGTAGTTCCAACAGTCGACAGCTCTGCAACGATGTGGACTGTTGGGCTACGGCACCGGCGAGCGTCGACATGGATGACGAGCAAGAAGAGAAAGTAGTCGACGCCACCACGGTGCATGGCCTTGTTTGTGCATTCACGGTTTGTATCTTCAAGTTTGGGCCCAAGTAAAGCTATATCATTATAGAAAATGGATATCCTTGGATAATGGATATGTCTGCGGTGGTATCTGCAAACGTGCTTAGGGCAGTCGCATGTGATGCACATCAACTCTAAGCCGTGCACGTCGAGCCTTGGGAAACGTTGAGCACTAGAAGAATAAAGTTGAACATCTGGACATACAATTGTGTCATCCGATATTGGTCAGATCGACATATCAGCGGTATTTAACTTCTATTCCTTCTAGAGGAAGTTCCTTCTGATATATATACCTTACTCGTAGCCAGTGGCGATCTTTCCAAGAGAACTGGCAGCTCAAATGGGTTAACATGGCCCAAGTCGGTGGGCATAAGTTATTTTGGGCAAAATGAATAGAAGAAGTAAGGCATAGTTAGAGCGTTGTGGGGCAAGCATCTTGGCGCAGTCCTGAAATTAGCTCGGCGCACAGCTCATCATCTCTCGGAGTCGTGCCTCACCCACACGGGGCACCAGTTTGACCTCGAACGGCGCTAAATGTGCCACCGCACTATCTGTATCTGGCGTCGTATCGATTGGCGTTTCTGGAAGCTCGGCAATTTGGAATGACCATAGGAGGAGCGCAAACCCAATAAATATCGAACGGTTTGCAAGGTACATCCCTGGACATATCCTTCACCGTCGTAGACGATATCATTACATGAACAGCAAACAAGGGAACACACGTACCTCCGGCCAAAGCCAAAGGAATAACAATTTATGTCATTCCGCAATTGACCATATTTGTCGAGCCAGCGTTGGGGATCAAAAATTTCAGGATCCGGAAAGACGGCGGGGTCTCGGCCAATGGACCTGTTACTGTTTCCTGAGCTACCTGTATTATGAACGAGGAAACAGGGCAACACACCAATGATTGCCGTGTACGGTCGTTCCAGCGGGGATACAATAACCTCTCTGTAACCAACACAAGGTTAATCCAAGAGCTTCCCGAGGAAATAAATTTACCCAAAATATATCCCTTGTGGAACGATGGGGAATGCCTATGAAACTTTCAATAACAAAGTTCCTCTATGAATCCGAATTTTTTTACCAAAGGGTCCAACAGGCCGCCAACGTTGTGTCTCCGAAATAAAGGCTTGAAGCTGAGGGAGTGCATCCCAGTCGTTCCAACTTGGCACTGAAAAGGGGTTACATGAAGCAACGAGGAATAGGCTGTGGATAGGCGTACATCTATCCCTTCCAACCACACTGTCCAACTCCTCTTGTACCCGCAATCGGGCATCAGGAAAGCAGGCTGCAGACATGATCAACGCATTTATAGAACCTGAAGTCTATCGCACCGCTTCAGCCAGTAGTCAGAACCGAAATAAAGTCATCGTACCGTGTCAGATCCAGCTTCGTAGAGGGTTCCAGAAAGGTAGGCCATTTCATCAAACGAGAAGTGGCTTTCATGCACATCTTCCAACAGCATTCTAGAGAACGACGGGCCAGCATCATCTGATAACTAGGTTTTTTAGATACATTCTCATGTTCTAATGTCAGGATACACTTTACCATTGCACGTTTGACGCGATTCAACTGCTCAGTATAAAATTTCGAATCAAAGTCGTGGTGTTGCTTGAGACGTCTGCCATATCCGGGGATGTGCCTCAACCAAGGGAAGCGGTCAACGAGATATGCACCAGGTCGCATCGCTTCGTTGAAGTGATCGATGACTTGCCTCACCCCAACAAACATTGGATCATCGATAGACGTGGTACTTGAGGTGCCATACGTAATGCGCAAGATGATCAACGTAGAATACCTGAGACAACGTATTCTTATACAACACGAACGCCAGAATGTGTATTCAAACATACCGATGGACAAGCCTTCCATGGTTTTTTGGATCGTCAAGGAGATCGAGAACGAGTGCCTTCGCTTGCTCAAATAGAATATCCTTGTACGTTTCCACAGCCTTCGGTTGCAAATGCGTATGGATAGCCTTCCTAAAGCGACGAAACCGTTCGCCGCTACCCGTTAGCACGAGTCGGTTGCCCTGCGAAAGAATTTCATTCGCAGCGATCATGGGAGGTCGATCCACGAGTGCACTACCCTCCTTTTCCATTATCTCCGTGGCAGCCTGTAAACAGAACCCCAATGAAGAGTTGAAAGATATGGAGAAGGTGTGTTGTCCTACGTCAATTCGTGTGACAACGATGGCAATATGATTGCCCTGATGAAGCGTGATGACAGGACCATACTGATCAGTCCAAGAATTGAACGTCGAACTGATGCTTGAAACAAAAAAAAATCAGCAAAATGCGTTCTGAGGAAACGTTTGCGAGAAGCCTACTTTACGGATGGCACGACACTACCCCCAAACCATCTGGTAGGAGGACCAGGGGGGAGCAGAATCCCATCCTTTGTGCGCGCCAATCGTCGTCTCTCGGACAAGGCACCCACCACCACTATCAAAGCCGCGATGACACCCGTGGCGAATGCGGCAGTGTACGAGGAGTTCAAAGTGACTGGCATGGCTGTCTGCAAGGCGTCTGTCCTGCGTTATGGAGCATCAATAATAGCGGCACTCACTTACCCAGGCGGCCGTTCCGTGCGCGGTATCTCCGAGAAGTCAAAATGACCATATCTCCGCCGCGGGGGGTCTGTCAAGATGTTGTGTAAGGAGAGACACCACGTTGCAGTACTATCTTTAGCGCATGGTATGCATGGCTTCCATACTATCTTTCAGCCTGAACGTTGTTGCGAGGTGGGGCCCTCACCTTGAGGAAGTGTCATCACTTGAATAGTATCTAGTAGTAGACCCAATCGATAGACCATGTGGCAAAGAACTGCACGATGTGATCTGGATAGTTCCTTGGCTTGAGCGTTCATCAGGCACCATCTCTGACGATGGAGACGTGGGATTAGACACTGCAATGACCCAGCTTAGGCGGAGCGCTGATGGTAGTAGTCTAGTAGAGTCGTAGTTAAGTTTTGCCGACCGAGCGACGCAAAGCCAAGTAATACGTAGACACTCTACAAGGATGACAGTCTTTGCTCAAGGGACTGCTCATCAAGTTCAAGGGCCCTAGACTCAAGTTAGCGTAATACGTATGTACTTGGTACTTTGTACACGACCATTCCATAACCGACAGACAGCCTACTACACTACCATCACCTCTCTGAGACGTGCTTCCTCAATACGAGGAACAAGTTTGACCTCAAACGGCGCCATATGAGCCACGATACCATCTTTGTCGGGCGTGGTGTCGATCGGCGCTTCTGGAAGCTCAACAATTTGGAATGACCATAGGAGGAATGCAAGCCCAATGAACATTGAACGGTTTGCAAAGTACGTCCCTGGACATACTCTCAATGAACATAGGTGGTGTCATCGCATGGGTAATGAGCATGTTAGGAAGGAATACACACCTTCGACCAAAGCCAAACGCGTAAAAATCCATATCAGTGCGCACTTGTCCATCTTCATTCAGCCAGCGTTGAGGGTCGAACTTCTCAGGGTCGGGAAAGACATCGGGATCTCTGCTTATGGACCTATTTTCATCGTATGTGGCATAGTCAAAGGTTTGATGGAGAAATCCTACGCACCACTGACTTCCGTGTACCGTTGCACCAGCGGGGATATAGTAGCCTCTCTGCGAATAGTACAACATTTTGGTCAAAATACTTCTGTCGAGAAGAAGCAACATACCCAGATAATATCTTTGGTTGCACGGTGCGGAAAACCTGTGAAAATGACCATTCGTAATGATATTCTTTCGTGAAGCAAATCTGGATACCGAGTGGTGTAACGGGTCTCCAACGGAGTGTCTCCAAGAGAAATGCACGGAGTTGAGGAAGCGTGTCCCAGTCGCTAAAGCTTGGTACTAATGGAGGGTCACACGAAACATCAAGGGACTGTATAGAAGATGGATAGGCTTACATCTATCCATACCAATGACTTTGTCCAATTCTTCCTGCACACGCAATTGTGCCTCAGGGAAGCAGGCTGCTGCCATAGTCATCGTAATTACAGCATCAGCAGTCTATGCGTTTTGCTTCATTCCAATCATTCCAAGCCAAAGATGGTCACCATACCGTGTCAGATCCAGCCTCAAAGATTGTACCAGCAAGGAAGGACATCTCATCAAACGAAAGCTGGTTTTCGTGGGCATTTTCCAATAACGTTCTGGCGAACGATGAACCAGCATTACCCGATGACTGTTGTTTCCGAGTTCATCAGTTTTCGAATACAAGTATAAAGAAACTACCACTGCGTCCTTGACGCGGTTCAGTTGTTCCCTGTAAAATTTGAGGTCTGAATCGTGGTACATTTTGAGGCGTCTTCCATATCCAGGAATATACTTCAACCAAGAAAAGCGGTCGACGAGATAGGCGCCGGGTCGTAGCCCTTCGATAAAGTGTTCAACAACCTGTCGTACACCAGCAAAGTCTGGATCATCGATGGATGTGGCACTCGACTTGCCATACGTGACACGCAGGACGATTGATGTGGAATACCTGAAGTAACGTATGTAAATCACACAAGCAGCGTTGTATTGAAACGTACCCATAGATAAGCTGTCGGTGATTCTTGTTGTCTTTGAGAAGGTCAAGGATGAGCATCTTTGTTTGCTCGAGTTGTATGTCCCCGTAGGTTTCCACCATCTTCGACTGGAAATGTGAGTGGATGGCCTTCCTAAGCCGACGGAACCGTTCGCCACTGCCTGTCATCGTGACCCGTTTGCCTCCAGAGAGAAATTCACTGGCAGCAATCATGCGAGGACGATCTGCGAGTGCGCTCCCCTCTTTTTCCATTATCTCCGTAGCTGCCTGCGGACAATACAATGATAAGATTGACAGAAATTTGAAAGTAAGCGATATTGAGACCCGGTCTTACGTTGACTCGCGCAACCACGATGCAGATCTCGCTACCCCGCCGAAGTGTGAACACAGGACCATACTCGTTAACCCAGTCGTTGAACGTTGAGCTGACACTAAAAACAGAAAATTAACCGAACACATCGGAAAAGGTGGGCAGAATGTCTGACTTCACCGTTGGCATGATATGGTCCCAGAAATACCGTGGAGGAGGCCCAGGGGGAAGCGGAATCCCATCCTTTTTCGGTGCCAATCGATATTTCTTGTAAAGAGCGCCCACGATCATGAAGGCCACCGACGTGACCGCTACAACAAGGACAGCCGTGAGCGATGGGTTCGGGTTAAAGAACATGATAGTAGACCATCAAGAACCTTAACTTCACGGACGTACTTTGATAGTAGCTCCGCTCAAATTTCGATTAGGATTCTTTGATGCTGACCTCTTGCCAGTCCCACAACATTTGGCAAGTTTGTATAATTACCCTGCCTTGGTTCAGTACTCAATAACGACTTCTGACAATTCAGAGCTAGCTGGCACTTTGACAGTAATACAACTTACTCGCATAAAGCTCATGCAACGTCTTCGACGCCCCCTGTGCTGTCGTGCCATGTTTCTTCTGATAGCTCAAAATCCAAAATGGCAGGAGCGAAGAGGTCGGGTGCCTCGTCGACTTGCTACGCTGAGGCTGCTGGCCGTTCCCGCACCAGGATTTGATGGTCGACTGAAGACCTGGCGCATACGATACCGACTGGGCTCACTCTGTTCATTCTTCTTCTATCCTGGCTTCGAACTGACAGTGCTAGCGTAGTGGGATCCGTAAGCGTCACACATATTCGCCAGAGTTGTATGCTGACTTACGCGTGGCGCCGTAGCTATACACCTTCCTCAAGACACCGCTCTCTACGTAAGATTCCGTCGAGCCGACTGTGAGGTGTAACCAAATCACCACACTTCGTTCAGGTGTTTCCTGCACTCCATTGTGCTGAGCTAGCTTATGCTCTGTGAAATCCTGTGGTAACCCATGCCACCGGGTCTGACGTGTATTGTGCAAGGAGCAGACAGGGTTGGCACAGTGTTGTAAGCGCTTGACTACAACTATTGATTCAAATGAGCGTCTCAATGTCAACACCTTGCATAGCAATACACGTTTTACTTTGTTGTGTGTCTATGCTGCTTTGATTTCTTCTTCGTATGTACCGTTCGGGTGACGGTGCACCCTCTCCAACAGTGTTGCGGCTGCGCTTGCAATAATGATAGCCCACCTTCAAGACAATGATAGCACTATTCTGTCAGGCCTATTCGCGGCTGGCGCCAAGTAGGAATCAATGCATCGCCATTGCGGCATGCTCAGACCGAATTAGGGACAGTGATTATACCGTCACGGAATAGACAGATGCATTGTAGATGAAGGGGTCGATTTTCATCATGCGACACTACTCATGTTGTGAACATCCCGGAAACAATCTATCTCTATTATATCACCCTGCTCTTCGCCTGTTCTCACCAGATCTGCGAATATGATCTCACTCTGAACAACGCCACCAGAGCCAAATCCAAACGCTGTGTCGATGTGGCCACTTTCATGTCTCCCTCGAGGATTGCGCGCATAAAGCTCGCGCAAGCTCAAGACGAATCGGGGGACGAGAACGACAGGAGGTATACTTTGTAGCATACTACCCAGGAGCGCAAACCAACCATCTGCTGATTGGGTTGTTGCATTGTCCAATATGCAAAGGACTCCAACTATTAGGACGCTATCGTACCGTCAGTCTAGTATAGAAGCAAACTCAGAAAGCAGGAAAAGATGTGAACGTACACAAGGAAGTAGATCATGCCATCCCGCACAAGACACTTCGTGTAACGATTGAGCTTGAAACATTTTGTCGCCTTGTACATCTGGAGTGATTCCTTGACGAATGCAATACCGGTGAGCAGACACATGGATACACCAAGGACAAACATGGCGGCAATAGGTAAATCATGCAACGAGATGGGGCCGTGGTATTCTGTCCCCGTACAAAACGAAAACCGGAGGACTTGAATGGAGCTCACTACGCGGATGGAAGAGCAAAGTCCTGTTAATCATGCATAATACACAGAATGTTAACTTACTTTCAGAATTCGAGCCGAATGTTTCAGCATCAAGAACCGCATAATATGCGGGAAATGAGATCACCTCCATGGTGTAGAATGTGAGGAGCGCGCCAAGGATGAGCCTCGATTGATTGTACAATGCCTGCACACGAAGAATCATCACCACTACCAATCTATAATGTGACTCCTCGTTTTGAAAATAAAGGTAAAATCCTACGCTCTGATGCACACATAAAGATGTAAAAGCTCCATAAGGCAAAAACATAAGTCGTTGTGCCTTCAAGTCATCCTGGTGAGTCACGGAGTGTGAACTCGGGATATAGACTGATTGTGCTCACATCTGTTTATGCGGTAAATCGCTCGGTCATGTCACAGATAATATCATAAGACGGTGTATGTACACGTACATCTACAATGGAAATTTTTGATGAGTATCCTGAATACTATTTGAGGGTCGAAACATACCTTTTCAACGCTAGGAAAGAAGGAAGTCCCGTCTTTGGTCCGGTGAGGTCAAATTGTCAAACACAACATTTCACACCTCGAACATACCAATAGAAATAGGTCTGGTGTATAAATCAGGGGTTGATTAATACCATGCGGAAGGGTATTCACACACATGGCATAGCACAATCCGGAATAACGAGCCTAAAAATGACCTGTGTCATGATTTGTCCCGTAAGCCTTGTGATGGGACACACAAGGATAAATAGCGTAGACACCCATGTCCATGGTTTATTCTGCGATCATATTAGGGTAGATTGTAACCACGAGAAAAGTGTCCAATCACCCAAATATATTCTACCTGCAAAAATTGGCAGTGATTGATATGCAGATGTATGAAACCTACCTCGTTTGAAAATGTAAGAACTGATAATGATTGACACTTGTCCAACATGAAGAAACAGAAAGCGGCAGGCATTGCTTACTATAGTCATATCCGATAGCGGTGGTTATCACAACTACGCAAAGTAAGCATTACAGCCAGGAAGTAGATAAAGGACACACGGGATATGTAATTGTTCTGCTGGATGCTTGCAATGGTCTGTTGGAGAGAGGAAGTCATATTCGGTTGATATGGAAAGTACGTTGAGGTAGACACAAGGTCTGCTGTAATGATATTTATGTAGTAATAACAAAATGGAATGGGCTAGACTCGGCTGAAACCAACAACAGGCTACAGCAGTCGGAGAAGAAGGTATAAAGCAATCTGGTGCAAACTGGATTGATGACCATCCAACGAATGCATTTGATGAGGCTGAGCATAGCCCAGGAATTGTGTTTGTTAGATAAGACGCTGATGTATTGTATAGAATCAAGCATCACGAAGTTCAAAGCAGTACATGACACTACTGGTACTCCATCATGATTCTGATTCATGCAGCATGGGCTACTACTAGGTACTCCTTTGCCAGTAAGACACTGATCGGGGATTGCAGTGTACACACAGCTCAAGATCGCTATCAAGAGATATAGACAGTGCTCAAACTCCATTTCAAGTACTTTTGACTCCCCAAATTAGATGTACCTCATCAAGATTTGACTATACAGGCTACAGCAACGTGTCTTGATAAGGGCATGCCAAGGGACCACTTGGCACTGAGTACTGAGTCCTGACCAGTGAGTTGTGGAGACAGTACTTTCGCATTGGAGATAGAGTTAGCAATATCAGCGAGCACCGAGGCATGCCTACACAAAAGATCCAAGTGCAGCCAGAATGGGCTGAGAAGCCCATGGCTAAATCAATAATGGATTTGTAATATGGGCTATGGCCTACACTGCGGTATGGTTGGCCAAAGTAATGCACGAACTTAATGGACGTTGGAAGGGGCTAGGATGGCGGGTGAACTCCCTGGAAGGCACACAGGGCAGCCTGGATGGTGGACAGGACTGGAGACTGACTACCACAACCGACGACTACCCACGCTAACTGCCAGACTCTGGTCGTTTTGCACCATCACTGACTCGTATGAGTTAGTGGGAAGGGCCAGAGGTTCAGAAATTACACTTATGATGAACTCATGAACATCATGTAACTTCACTGGGCTGCTATTATACATGCTGCTGTACTTTCAGTCTTTCACCTCAGCGTTACCTCATTTGCCTGCACCCCTCCGTCATGCACTTTAAGTCCTCAAACCCATCCAATGGCATCGACATGCAGAAGAGTTCAACACGAGTGATGAGTCATGTTCCGGTGCCTGTCTCATGAGTCTCATCATTCCCGAGGCTCCCAAGAATATTACTTGGAAAAAATAGTTGAGTTCAATCAGACGGCGTAGAAATGCAGAAATTCCACCTACGCGTTCGCGGGTGTATCACGAGCGTTAAGCACATCGACATAACCACCTTGATCGGAATCCACCGATACAGAGCGTTTCATGACAGGAATGGACCCTCTGGTCGGGACAGCAATGGTCGAAACAGCAAATGCAACAGCCAATGTTGCGAGAGTGAGATGCATTCTAAATGATTAAGACTTGAATATTCCGAACGAAAGATGGAATAAAAAGTGAGGATGCCGTCCACCTTTTATACAGTACCCCGTAGCAAGATGCCTTAGTATGCGATAATGAGCCTCGTCCATGGAAAGTCAATGTTCACCTTTACACAGCAGCTATAAGGAAGAGAGCACAGGAGCGGCACTGAGATGCGCTCTATCGGCAACTGCAGTGATGATGCCCTCTCCGAACAGTTGATCAAAGAACCTCAAGCTGAAACAGATCATACTTACCTGGCGCGCTTCCCGAAGCACGGTGATGCAAGTCTCAAGAACAAAGCCACCCTGGAATTACGAATTGGAGCATCTTGCAAGTATACAAGGTTTATAGTGTTGAATGTTCTCTAAGACCAGAAACTGGAAGATGGTTAACATATATCAAGACAAACCTTGGATCCAATCATGCAGAATACTGTATACGAAGTGTGACTTGCTCTGCCAGCGGTAGTTTCGAGTTGGGTACATGGCACACGAGTTGTATAAGCTGAATCAGTCATGTTGGGACAATAAGGTGTGTGTGTCTACGGTGCGTGAGGAACGAGTATAACCACAGAGCGCCAAGTCTTCAGACAAAGTGGCACAGGCAAGCGGCATCTGCCGGCGCCTCCTTGTACGATCTCGCTGCCTGCCACTCCCAGACCTCAAAACTTCGTTTTTCGACACCTCGCAGTCTCTCTCCCTGGGATTTCGAGCACATCAGCGTACGGGCCTGAGCGTTCTGCGAGGTGTTCCCACCCACCCTCGCAGCGCACGCTTGGCCCCCTGCTATTCGGGGTCGGGAAGCGCTCCTCGCTTTCGCCCACACCCCTCAGCCATCAGCCACCTTCCAAGTCCTTCTCACCCCCCTACACCGCACACCCGCAGCGCAGTCCAAAGAGTGCAGACCAAGGTCGATAGGAGCCTGGCAACTTGTCCACAAAAAGCTAAACGGCAAAGCGTGGTAAAACTCCCACTCTCGCTCTGTGCTTTCTCCAAGAAGGTGGCGCCCTCACCTTGAATTCCGGAACGACGTAAGATGTAAGTCTCATGTACCGGTGATGCTGTCCATGGCTCAGTGCTCAGCTTGCCCCAGGCTAGCGGAGGTGTTCGTCTGGTTGACCGTCATCCATAAACACAGCAATGTATCACCACGGCGGCGCTGATGTTACAGTAGCCGCTTGATCATTATCTCTGTGGTGGAAGGCTTGATACCATCTTCGGACAGTTCCCGCCGTCCTGATCAACTCAGTATTAGCAGAAAATGGTCAAACTTACATATGTCCATCTCTGTGTATGGCCTTGATCGATCATCTGACCATTTGTACCACTTAGTAGGTCACACATTTTTAGTCCTGGTTTTATTGGATGGACTACGAATCAGACTGCCTTGGTGGTGAGTCCTTATCGGCCTCTGTGACGTGCAAATAAAGATCGAGTCGATACCAGAGTCGACGCATTCTTGCCAGCAATCTTGAATCGTGTACACTTGCACCCAAGATGTTGTAAAACGCGCAACTATTCTCGTACGTTCCCTTGATCAGTAGTCTATGCCCAAGCGTGTCGCGCGCGTTGGCGGCAGGTGTTCATGTGATCATTTCTAGTTGCTTAAATCAGTAATACTTGGTTTTTTTTTGGTGCTTTGATCACACGCACTGATGACAGCTTTTTAACCCATCATCTTCTCGATGTCACTCGCATGTGATTCAAATACCACAGGATGACTTCTAGGGCAGTCTTGATGTTTATTCTTGTTCGCTTGTTAATTCTTTCCAATAGATCTATTTCAAGTTTTTGGCTGGGCGATAGCTTGGACCTGGACAACCGGACGTGTGACCATGCTGGCGGAAGATGCAGCGGATCAAACACCAAGGCACGGTAAGATTTCGGACTCAGTTCGGCTCCTATTGTTGGGATGCGTTGCAGCTGTGGGTATGGGAGTGTCCTACCACGGTCGTGGGTACTGGCGAAGAAGTTGTCTCCTGTACGTGGTAACGATCTGCATGGACACGTGGATAGGGTTCTCCGATGTCAACTTTCTGGATCAAGAAATTACTTGATCGTTAATATTGCGCATTTGGTTTTTGGACGTGGATACAGCACAAGAACCTGGGATGTCATTAGGGCACGATTTTGTATACTTACTACTTACGCGGAAAGGGTGGAGTACAGGTTGGAGTGCTATGAAGGTAGGTTCAAAATCTAGCGAATTCGTTAGATCGGTAGACTGCACATCAATCGAATTTACATACATATAATAATAGTCAATAGCGAACTCAATAGAACTCCTCCGCACATCATGTCCTGGATCAGTTGAGGCATCCAGAGGGACAATGTCCTGCTTTCCCTCCGTAGTCAAACTCAAACCCCGTGTTGCGACTGATGGAGACAAACGGGCTACCGTCTTGTCTTTGTCTGGCATGATGTGAATCAGCGCGCCCGGAGTCTCAGATATTAATGCAAAACATGAGCGTAGGTCCGATGATTGCAAAGTTCAATACTGGGCATGGTGTTTTAAAGGAAGTCGAAATAGCAAATTCTGAGGTCTGCTGCGACAAAAAAAAGGATTCGGCTGAAAGGATAAGCAGCTAAGCCAACAACGACAGATGATGAAGATGATAGAGATCACCCTAGAAGATAACGGTGGGTTACGAAGCCATTTGGTGGTAAAGTGGATTGATGATCATCCATTGAACACACTTGATCGTCGATTATCACATTCAATGTGGTACACGACCAGTGTAGGCCTTTTCGAATTCAAAATTTAAATACCATTTCAAGCCCAGGTTAGACGCAGTTATACGGCAGGTCACAGTGACCACTAAAGTGCTAACGACATATAGTGTGACACTGTGCTGCTGCTGGAGGTCTGATTGGGTCCGTCACTAGACTAGGAGTTTGTGAACCACCTCTTTACCGAGTCGAAAGCGACCTGGTCTTGCAAGCACTGGGACGGCTGTCGTTGTAGCATCAGGCAGTCAGGGTTGTTGTGATACTAAGCTACTAGATTTCCTAATTCATTGGACCAAAGTGCAGCAAACATAACATTCATCGGACAACCTACTAATGTACATAAACGCCACGACCAATCTTATGGTTATACGGTGAGCCTACAGGCAAAGGGTTTGAAGGAACACCTACACTAATAATACTCTCAGCACGTTCTTCAGATCTTTTTTAGCAGAAGTGAGTCCTGCTTCAGTGCTTTTCCCCATCCAACTCCACCCACTCGTGGAAGGGTCCAACACGAGCGATGAGTCCTGCTCCGGTAGCTGTCTCATGACTCTCATCATTCCCGATGCTCCCAAGAATATTACTTGGAAAACATAGTTGAGTTTAATCAGACAGCGTAGCAATGCAGAAATTATACCTACACATTAATAATGGGTTCATTACGGGCGATGAGCACATCGACATAACCACCTTGATCGGAATCCACCGATACAGAGCGTTTCATGACAGGAATGGACCCTCTGGTCGGGACAGCAACGATTGATGCAGCAAGTGCAACAACCAATGTTACGAGAGTGAGATGCATTTGGATGATTCTGTCTCAGAAGAAAGATGGGAATATTAAGTGACGATGCCTCTGCGTTACATTGTCCACCTTTTATACAGTACTCCGTTGCCAGATGCCTTAGCATGCCATGATGAGCCTAATCCATAGAAAGTCAGCGTTCACCTTTACACAGCAACTATGGGAAAAACACACACAGGAACTATGCACTCGATCAATAACTGCAGTGATGAAGCTCTCTCCGAACAGTTGATCAAAGAACCCCGGGCTAAAATAGATCGTGCTCACTTAGCATGCTTCCCGGAGCCCCGAATCCAAAATGGCAGCTTCTCGCAGGTCTACAGGATCTGTGACAGAGAAAGGCTGGAAGACCGCTAACTAACATAAGCCTCGGATTAGGTCACGCAGGACATATACGAACAGTATGACACTGCCAGTGGAGAGGGGAGACTGGGACACCCTGGAAGGCTAGCAGGGACACCCGGAAGGCGTGCGGGTGCTGGATCGGTGACTACCTACACTGTGGGAAGTAAATGCCACGTTAAGCAGTGACACTGTCACTACTTGGTCCAAAAGTAGTGACTGCGTCACTACTTTCGTGTCCACTACCGTGGCAGTGACACAGAGTTGTCGCTGATATTCATTGACGGCTTGACTAGTCACTGATATTCATTGACAGTTTGTACGGTCACTGTTAAATAGTGTCACTCATTGCATGCCCCTGTAACGGATCAAATCCTGTGCCAAACAAGTAGTACGCATACAGTTAACATTGAAATCAAGCTACGCTGTCATCATCCTCATCGCTCTCGCCCATGGTCTCATCGTGATCTACAAACTGAGCTGGTACTGTCCCTGGAGTACGGTCTATGATTCCCCAATTTTTGTGGGTGTGAATGCATCAGCAAATCACGATGTTACTGTACAGTACTGGACATATGGTTACAGAAATTACAATGCTACAGAGAGGTCCCCCCTTGTACAGGACAGGTTACAGGGCCATACAGAGCCACAGGCTGTACAAGA
>JBBPUD010000474.1:0-18458 GCA_038094475.1 Phylloporus aff. rhodophaeus
GGAGTTTCCGAAGGCGCGGGAATTCCGGAATGACTATTTCCGAAGGTGTGGGACTTTCGGAATGACTATTTCCAGAGATATGGAAACAGTGGAAGTCTTTGAATTTCAGGAGCCTATATTTTAACACCCACTGTGCCTGTTGTTTTGTGTGCTGCCCCATGGCATCCGCCTCTCCTCCATCATTGGTGTTGTTGTGAAGGGGTGCTATTTGCATGGCCCTCACCCATGTTATCACTGTCTAGTGTGGGCGAGCTGTTGTGCTGCCTTGCCATCGTCGCATGGTGATGGTGCACTGCTGTGCAGCCCTCCGACGCGTTGTCGTTGAGTGGTGTAGAGAGCAAGCCGTTGCGCCACATATGCACTGTTGACCACCTTGCTATCATTGGAGTGCTGGTGGTGGGGTCAAGTGAGGGATGTGGCAAGGAGAGGTGAGATTGCCCACCGTGTTTGAGACACAATGGGTGCGCGGGGAAGATGACAAGGGGGCGTGAGAATGCCTGATGTGTTTGTGACACTTGTGACAACTTAGCTTATGTAACACAGACACAAAATTCTCTAAGTATTTTGAAGTCCGCTGGGTCCTCTTACCTTCCCCCGTTTGCCTGTCGTGTCACAAACATGGCGGGCTTTGCTCTTCGTGAGTCCCACCTATTCTCCTTATTGCTGACCCGCTCTCTTGTAGCTACCCTATGCCCGTCGTGTCTCAAACATGAGGAGGAGCACCAATGACGGGGGTGGCAGTGCGAAATGGCGTGCCTGCTTCCACCACCACCATCACTACGACGACAGCGAAGGTGAGGGTACGCAATGGCTCACCCACCACTGCAACGCCAACGACGAGAGTGTAGGGGTGAAACGGTGCACCTGTGCCACTACCGCCATCACCACCACAACGCTGACAATGAGGGCAATGGTGCGAAATGGTGCACCCTGCGCCACCATCAACGAGGAGGGCAAGGACACGCAATGGGGCACCCACAGCTACCGCGCCGACGATGAAGGTGACGATGCAAAACGGGGCACCTGCTGCTGGCACTGTTGTCACCACTACGACAATGATGAGAAGGAGGACACGCAATGGCGCATCCACCACCACAACGCTGGCGACGAGGCTGACGGTGCCAAACGGCGCACCTGCTGCCACCACCCCCATCACTGCAATGGCAATGAGGGTACACAATGGTGCACCCATCACCACAGCACTGATGACAAGGGTGACAGTGAAAAACAGTGCACCTGCGACACCCCCGCCATCCCTGCGACGACGGTGAGGGCGAGGGTATGCAACGGCACACCCACCACCACAATGCTGACAATGAGGGTGACGGTGTGAAACGGCACACACTACGATGACACTGAGGGTGAGGGTATGCAACGGCACACCCCCACCACAGCGCTGACAACGAGGGCAACAGGACAAGACACCGAAGTCGAGGGTATGCAGTGGTGCGCCCATCACCACGGTGCCGACAACGAGGGTGTAGGGGCAAAACAGCAACCTACCAAGGGACGCGCGACGGCGTGCCAGCGAGGGCACAACCACGCGCTGACACCACCACCACCGTCATGAAAATGGCAGCCACAAGGGTGACAAGGCAGTGTGGCTATGTGCCCACCACCACCAGGACGGTAAGGCGGTGCTACCATGCCCCCACTACGGCGATAGTTGTTTATTGTAATATTTAGTACTCAATATATGCCTTGTTATGCTTCATTGATTTGATTCATGAATGATGTGTCCATTGTAGAGTACAAATGTGGTAGGAATATGTTGTCTACAGTGCACTACACTGGGTATGTCATTACTACATTGTACTACACCTGCTACACTACCAGTAGCTATGTAGTAATCTGTGGAACTTGACCATACTATGTAGTACTGGTAGTATTTGACCTTGGTGTGTAGTACAAAGTAGTAGTGGGAAGACGACCATGACTATAGTAACTATATCAACCATATAGTACTATGTTGTCTTTTTTTTTTTTTCCAGATGTAAGATCTAGCTTGGAGTACAAGTATTCGAGACAACGATTTATATACTAAGTGAACTGTGCAGCAATGCCAGGAAAGGGAAGTGGTGTGATGTAAGAAGAATTAGGTGATTGGTCATCAAGAATAGATCAAGGGACAAAGATCAGAATGAGAACAAGAAAAACACAGCCCTCTGATGGCCGTCAATGAAACAACTGATCAAGTGAACAATAGTCCAACTAGGTGAAACACCAGTAAAGCAGCATGATGACAAAGGATAAAGAAAAGAATAGGCTGCCAGCCCATGTCTCTCGCATGTCCTGATAGACAAATTGTAACATTACCCCCTTAGTACGCAAGAAGTCTCTGTACTTCCGTAGATCAAATGGACCTGGGTGTGGTCAGTTGCGAACTGAAGCTCCTGCTTCACTTCTGGCATTATCATCATCTGCCAAGTCATTATCTGTGTGATCAATGAGAGCTGGCCTTCTTTCCACATCAGTGAGATCAATCTCTAGTTTGGCAACTCAAATGGGGAGGGGCTGTGGAGAGGTGAATATGGAAGATGTGGGAGTATCAATGTAAGTGGTGGTAATGTCAACTGAGGAGACATTGGGAGGAGAGATGGGTCTGGGATTGGGTAACAATCCTTGCCAATTGACTCGAACATGATGAAGCTGTGTGTCTGGGTTGGGTATGATAGGGATCGGTACCCGAAAGGGCAGGTTGGGATCATATCGTCGAGATCCAATGTCCTTAACATAGTTGCAGTAGGAGCAGTCGGAGAAGGGACATCTTCCCTGGTAACCATGTCCAATCCGGTGATAGACAATGCAGGCGTGGTCGTTCATGGGGTGGTCAAGGGGAATAGGACCAAAGGGGCAGGTGGTGAGGCGGATGTGAGCAAGTTGCTTGGATTTGGAGAATTGATTGGGCATATGAAAGTGAAGTTGTTGGAGATGATGGAAATTAGCAGCGACAATCAAGTCGTTGATACCAGCCTTGTGTAGTGTCATGAGGATTCCTTTTTGTTGTTCTTCGTAAATATTGCGAAGCATCCCCCCTAGTGCAGCTGGGGCTTCAACCATGTTTTCTACGACAGGAGTAATGAGTGAGAGGCGGGCGTTTTGGTAGTATGTGTGAATAAGTCCGTCTAGGATAGAGTTCTTTTTGACAAGGGCATTGATGTAGGAGGAGAGATGAGAATCTTCTAGGAACATGACAACGACTCAAAGGTCCTGGTTGTCGATGTCAGGTCCGTGTTTGTGAGTAGCGTTGGGTACCTGCGGGGTTCCGGGAGAGGAGGCGGGTATGGGAGCATAAACCATTTTTACAAAGTTGAAGTGCGATGGAGAGGAATTGGGTGGAGGTGAATTTGGATGGGGGAAAGATGCTGGGATGAACTCGTTTATAATCATCAAGGATGTCCTTGGCATTTCCCAGGTTATGTTCTGGTTCCCATGAGTTGTCAGATGATGGATAGCCTTTCCATTTGATCAGGAATTCCTGTCATCTTGGAGATCCTCTGTGCCTTAGAACTGCCTCAATTTCGTATTGTTCCTCACTGGAGATTAAGTCAGGGGGTGGCATGGGAAAGTTCAGGCCATGTACATGGTTTTCATGATAGGGTGATAAGAGGGATGCATGGAATGTATTGTGAATTTTCCAGGTCTTTGGTAGTCGTAGTTTGTAGGTGATGGGGGATAGCATTTCAGTGATGGTAAAGGGGCCTTCTCGCTTGGGAGCAAACTTGGGATTGGGGATGGATCATTGAAGGTTTCGTGCCTTGAGCTAAACTTTGTCTCCTTTCCTAAATGGGGTAAAGGTCCCTTTAGTTCGTGATTTTATCACCTGTTGTGCCAAAGCATGTGCTGCTAACGCTTTGTCCCTGGCTGTAGACAAGACTTTGATCCGATCTTCCACCTTTGGTACATTTGATTTGGCCAAGATGGTGGGGATACAGCAGGGTTCATATCCCATTATCAAGTAGAATGGAGATTGCGAGGTGACAGAATGAGGGCGGTGGTTGTGCATGAATTCTGCCATGTCTATGTGTTCGCTCCATGTGGAGGGTTGATTTCTGCAATAGATGTGTAGGTAGGTCTCAACTTCTTGGTTAATGTGTTCCGTTTCTCCATCTGTCTGGGGGTGGTATGCGGTGGAGAGGGAAATGTCATATTTGAGAAGTCGTCCTAGTTCCTTGGTGAACTGAGAGGCGAACTGGGGGCCACGATCAGAGATGATTTTGTCGTAGAGTCCGAATCGTTTGAATACTTTCTTGTAAAAGAGAAGGGCAACGCCTTCTGCCATGATGGTTTTCCTAGTAGGGCATAGAATTATCCTCTTAGTAAGCCCATGGTTGACCACAACCAGAAGAGAATCAAAGCCAGCAGAAATAGAGAGATCAGTGATCAGATTACACGAGATCTGTTGGAAGGGTTGGGAGGAATGGGGATGGGTGGTGGTCGCGTGGGATAAGTGTTAGACTTATTCTGTTGGCATATGGCACATCCAGTCACGTATTTGCACACTATAGTGGTGAGACCCAGCCACCAGTATTTTCGAGCAACAAGTTGTCAAGTTTTGAGATTGCCTGGGTGTCCTGCTGATGGATGATCATGGTGTTGGGCAATAACATCGTTTCATAGTGTTCCCTCAGGAGGAACGTAAATCCTTCCTTGATATACATAGCAATACGCCATCAGTGAATTGCCAGTTGGAGAGTTGGGATCTAAATTTGGAGGAAAGTCCTTCCATTGCCTGTAGCATGTCCAATATGAGTGGGTTGGAAGAGGAGGAGGCCCGGAGTCGATCATGGAATGTGGTATCAATGGAACGTATGAACAGATGAGCAGGGAGAAGAGTGATGTCATCATTGTTATTGTCAGTAGGGGGTACTAAGTCTGGTCATCGGGATAATGCATCCGGTGCCACAAGTACTTTTCCTGGGACATGGTCAATGTGGAGGTCGAAGTCAGCAAGGTCAAGCATCCACTGAGCTTGGCGTCAGTTCAGTTTTTGGGGTTTACGGAAGTAGGTGAGGTTTTTATGATCTGTCCACACCTGTACTGGGAAGGGGGATCCTAGCAAGTAATGTTGCCATGCTTGTAGAGCGTGAATGACCGCTAACAATTCCCAGTCGTAGATGGCATAGTTTCATTCAGCTTGCCTGAATGTTTGTGATAAATAACCACAGGGATGCCAGTCACCATTCCCGTCTTGTTGAAGTAGTACTCCTCCTGAAGCGTGTTTCGATGCATCGGTGGCAATTGCGAAAGGCCTAGAGACATCTGGAAAAGCAAGGACAGGTTCTGACGTGAAGATCGTCTTAAGATGGTTAAAAGCTTTGGTGCATGTGTCTGTCCATGCCCAAGGAGCATCCTTCTTTGTGAGGTCCAAGAGAGGCTGTGCAATGTCGGAGTAATGAGGGATGAACTGTTGATAGAAGTTGGCGAAACCTAAGAATGACCGGATATCTTTAACTTTGGTTGGTGTTGGCCATTCGTCGATTCCTTTAAGTTTGGTGGGATCCATGGCGGATGATCATGCCCAGATAGTCTACTTCTTTAATGTTGAATCGACATTTCTCCAGCTTGAGGTATAGATCCAGCTCTTTTATTTGCTGGAGAACCTGTTTGGTTCGTTCAATGTGGGTTTGTTCGTCAGGGAAGAAGATAAGAAGATCATCCATGTAGATGACCAGCCATCCTTTGGTGATGAGATCCCGGAAGGAGTCATTCATGAATTGTTGGAATGTGGGAGGAGAGTTGGTCATGCCAAAGAACATGACCATTGGTTTGAAGAGTCCTTTATGAGTGATGAAGGCGGCCTTCCATTGATCTCCGTCTCTGATTTGAACATTATTATATCCCCATCAGACGTCAAACTTGGTGAAGACCTTAGCGTCTTTGAGTTTGTCCATGAGATCAGAGATTAGGGGAAGGTGGTATATGTCTTGGACTGTATGTTCATTAAGATATCAGTAGTCTTGGCAGGGTCAAAGTTCTCTGTCCTTCTTTTTGACAAAGAAGAAATGGAATGCCTGTGGGGAGGTTGAAGGTCTAATCTTTCCTGCTTCCAAGTTTTCTTCAATGAAATCCTCCATCATCTTCTTTTCATCAAGGGATAAGGGGTAGATTTTTGCAATCTTCGGAGTGAAGGAATCTTTGAGGTTAATGGGATGATCATACGGTCGTGATGGGGGAAGATGGTTGGTAGACTCCTTTTGGAAGATGGAGGTGAATGCCAGGTACTCTTCTGGTAGTTCAGTCTTTTTCTTTGTCTCGTCCATGGCCAACTGAGTGGACATGGTAGTCTTCCCAATGGTCCGTTCCAGCTTCTTGGCTATGGTTGAAGTGAGGAAGAAGCGAGAGGCAGATTTTTGAATTTGTTGGAGAGCATAAGTGGAATATGCTCTTCGGAGATACCCATCCAGCGTCTCTTTCCCATTAAAGGGGTTTACCCTCTTGACTGGTTCTTTCCAAGAGTTGGGTGTAGAAGTCTTTTCGGATCCTTTTCCCAAGTTATGTCCGACTGATGAGGCGTGAACAAAGTATAAGTTGGTGGATTTGTTTTTCTCTTGATCAATATTGATTGTCTTCTTCTTCCAATCGATCATGGGGTTTGCCTTTTGAAACCAGGGCATGCCAAGAATGGCGTTTTCTCGTCCAAGGTGCATCATGTAAAAGAACACCTTCTGTGTTACTGTTGCTAGGCGGACGTAAAGTGTAACTTTGAACCTGATGAGTCCTTTGCTGTTTTGGTCGGTGTTTCGTACGACAAAAGGAGAATTTAGTTTTTCGAGTGGGATTTTGTGTTTGTGAACAAAGTCCCAATCAATGTATGAGATGTCCGCTTCCAAGTCTAAGAGGACAGAGGTGTTGATGACTTTCAATGTTCGTTTTGGGTAGATGAGTGAAGCAAGTGCAAGAAGGGTTCTAGATTCACTATCTGCTAGTATTACAGGTGAGCATTGTGTCGAGGTGGAGGGTCCTTGCGTCGAATGAGGCTCTCCTTTCAAAAATCCTGTTTGAGGGCTTTCTGCAGGCGGGATACATAGGGTTCTTCGTCCTCATCCTCTATTTCCTTGAGCTTAGGGAGTTCATTGTCCTCAGTCATCTCTCTGACCTTCTTTTCTTCTTTTGGTTTGGTACTCTCCCTCACCCTTCTCTCATCCCTAGTTCAGCTGGTCTGTCCATGGTTTGGACAGTCTCTCATGAGTCCTCTTTTTCCACAAGTGAAGCAGAGTCCCTTGCATCAGTACTTCTCCTGTTGTTCTCGGGAGAGGCAGACACGATCAATGTCCATGGCATTGGGGTCTTTGGTGTGGGAGGAAGAGCTTCCAGGAAGGTAGGTGTGGGTGGTGGGAAAGGGAGTCCTTTTCTTCGAGGCAGGGTGACGAGAGGAGAGTTGGTTGAAGTGGTCATGGTATGCCTGGAATTCTTCTGCCTTTGTGTACCAATCTTTTATGGTAGTGTGTTTAGTTCCTGAGTGATAGATCTGTCAGGTGAGAGTGGGGTGGAGTCCCTCTGTGTTACAATTTTCTCTCCTTTTTCCTTGTCACTCCTTTTTCCTTCGATCCCCTTTTCCTGTCGCCTCTTATATCTCCACGCCGAAGTACTTTCATCACTTCCCTGATCATCTTATCTCATTCTCTCATTAGTGTTACAATTCTTTCCCTTTATCATCATGTCCTTCTTCTTACCCACCGTATCTCATTCTTCGTCCTTCCCATGATTCTCACAGAGCACGATGAGCATTCCCTCATCGTTCTTGATAGTACCTCCTTCTTGCTGTACAACCAATGACATGTCACTTCACACAGGTACTCGCCTTTGAGTTCCTGTCTCACCTTCGTTCCTGTTTTACCTTGCTATATTTCTTGTTCCTGTTTCAGACAGCCCTTCTCCGCAGCCTGGTTCTCTTGCACTGGCTTAGTGTTCCAAACCTTCCATCATGTTCCATGTTTTTCCAAAGCTGCGCGTCTTGTTCATATAAATACGTAGAGTAGACACTCAATGTACTTATACTTGATCTACACAATACAAGTGTACATCTTGTGTCATACCTTGTGAACACCTTGAGAACACCTTGACGATGTTGTCGTACCTCTTCGTAAGTGTCCTCCGTCAAGCGAGTCACGTTCAACCTTTGTCCTCGCCTTGGTACACTTCATGTATCAATTAGCTATTTCACTAGATGATCTCACATCCTTTTTCTCATGATCACTTTTCCTACTTCCTTGATCACTCAAATACCTTTATTCCCTTCTCTAGCTTTAGTCTTGATCTCGGTCTCTCTCTCTGTGTGCACATGTTTTAGTAGTGTCTTGTACCAACACCTCTATAGTTTCCCTAGTAGTCTTGTACTCATACCAGACTAACACAATACAAGTGTACATCTTGTGTCACACTCTGCGAACACCTTGAGAACTCTTTGACGACGTTGTCATACCTCTTCGTGAGTGTCCTCCGTCAAACGAGTAACATTCAACCCTCGTCCTTGCTTTAGTACACTTTGTGTATCAAAAGATCAAGTATTTCCCTTGTCCCTCCTATTCAGGAGAAGAACACCACACTAGCAAACATTTCCCACAGAGACCAAGCCTTTCGTCATGCTTACTGCGTCCTGGAAGACAACGACAAACAAAGACCCATCCAGCAGTCATCACCTTGCCGAGTCCTAGGATCCTCGTACTCCCCAGCCCAACCCTCAAGTCCATTATCTTTACCTGCCCCTTGCACCCTCCCTGCCATTGAAGCCCCCTCTGAACCTTTGACCACATTAAGACCACAGTCCCAGACACCACCCCAGACACCTAGCCTCCTCGCACCTTCACCACCACCAATGTCCTCTGAAAAACCCACTGAACTCTGAGCTGCTCTACCGGCAGACTTCTCTGGGAAACCAGCTGACGCAGTAAGATGGATTAAGGCCATGAAAACCTACTTTATCATCAATAAAAAACTCTATGCTGAGGACTCAACCAAGGTCTTCACGTGCCTTAGCAAAATGCTGTCTACAGAAAGGGCAGCTGCCTTTTCTGAAACTTGGTACGATAGGCTAGCTGACCCGCTCCTCAAAGAGAAGGACAAAACTTTCAACAAGCTAGTTGAAAACTTTGAGAAAATGTTCTTTCCTTTTGATATCCAAGCCACCGCCCGTCTCCAACTCCCATACCTTTACCAGACTGCCTTCAGGGAGCCCAACAACTCCATCAATGACAGGTTCCAGAAGTTCATCTCAGACTTTCTAGGGACTGCCGCCAAGTCTGGCATCACTGATCAACAGTCACTCATTGGCTACTTTGCCACGGGCTGCAACCAAAAGATCACCGATATGGTTCTTTCCATGAGTGAACCCCCACCAACTTGAACGTGTGGATCGACAAGTCTACGCAGTTCCATACCCAGAAAGCTCACATGGTAGCCATCAGGAAAGGTGCTCCCCAAGTCAACACTATCCCTGCTTCTCTAGCTCCCCACTTCGTCCCTCGACCTGCCCCTCGTATCAAAGACCCGAACGCAATGGATGTAGACTCCATTCGGGTCTCCAAACTCACCCCCGAAGAACATTCCAAATGTTTTAAGGAGGGACGGTGCTTCAGATGTCGAAAGACTGGGCACAATGCCCAGAATCACAAAACATTCACTGTCTCATCTCCACAGAACATCCACTCTGTCCCCACCTTGCCACCCAAGGAACCAACTATTCCGAAGGAAGTCCCTGCTCCATCACCCACAAACCTGCTTGACATTTATGTCAACCAGCTTAGAACCAAGGGATGGAAAGACGAAGAAATCCACCAGACGCTGAGGGCCAACTATGAGAAGCCTGCCGAAATTTCTCTTCTTGATGTAAAGAATTTTCTCTAAGGGAAGATGTCCCGATGTCTTCTTCCCCTCACGTACTTGTAGCAATGCCCAATGAAAACGCATTTCTCTTCCCTGTTTCGCTACAAGTACCTAAGCAAACCGTCAACACCACTGCTTTACTTGACGGTGGCGCCTCTGGGAATTTCATCGACATCTCCCTTGTCCCAAAACTCAGGCTAGGATGCCGAGTACTTTGTAAACCCAACATTGCATACAACGTTGATGGCACCAAAAACAAGAAGGGAACCATCAAGTGGAAACTCTTTGCACAAGTCTCCTTCCCCTCGTTCTCACAAAAGGTTGAGTTCATGGTCACCTCTCTCAGCAGGTCACAAATCATTCTTGGAATGCCATGGCTCCGCCAATGGAACCCTGACGTAGATTGGGTTAGCATGCGACTGTCCATAGACTCCCCAGAAACCCTTTGAAAGATATCCTTGTCCACCCAGCTCGCCCAAGAAAATGCCCCCACTGAGAAAGAAATCCCAATGTGGTGCAAGGACTTTGCTGACATCTTTGCTGAAGCTACATTCAACATCCTGCCCCAACATCAAGATTACGACCACACCATTGAACTCAAACCGTCCTTCGTCCCCAAAATTGCCAAAGTATACCCCTTGAACCCAGCGGAGAGAGAAGCCTGTAAAAAGTTTGTCAAAGAAAACCTTGCCACTGGCTGTATCACTCCTTCCAAGTCCCCTCAAGCCTTGCCATTCTTCTTCATACCTAAGAAGAATGGCTCGCTACACCCTTGCCAAGACTACTGCTACCTCAACTCCCACATGGTCCAAAATGCATATCCTCTACCACTCATCTCTGAACTCATTGATGACATGAAAGACTTGACACTGTTCACCAAGCTTGACATCAGATGAGGATATAACAATATTCGTATACAGGAATCTGACCAATGGAAAGCGGCATTCATTACACCTCTTGGCCTCTTTGAACTTACCGTCATGTTCTTCGGATTCAACAATGCCCCTTCCACGTTCCAAGCATTCATGAACCACATCTTTGCTGACATGATCTCTGAGCATTGGCTCAAAATCTATATGGATGACCTTGGCATTCACACACAGCATGACATCGAACTACATCACTCCAGAACTAAATCAGTATTCCAACGACTTCGTGAGCATGGACTCTCAGTAAAAATCTCCAAATGCTCCTTCGACGCACCTCAGATGGAATATCTTGGCATGATCATTGGCCAAGAACGAGTTGAAATGGATCCCACCAAGCTCTCCGTGATCAAGGATTGGAAACCGCCAACCTCTGTGAAAGGCATCCGTAGTTTCATTGGATTCACAAACTTCTATTGAAAGTTCACCCCCAACTTCTCTGATATTGTCACTTCCCTCATACTCCTTACGTGGAAAGACCAGAAGTGGGAATGGACCCGTCACCAAGACAAGGCATTCACTCACCTGAAACTAATCTTTGCATCTACTCCTGTCCTTGCACTCCCCAATGTCTCTTGCCTGTTCCTCATAATGACCGATGCCTCTCTTCTCACAGCCGGAGCTGTTCTTCTGCAGGAAGATAGCAACGGTGATCTTCACCCCTGTGCCTACTTCTCCAAGACTTTCACTCTGGCTGAGTGAAACTACGACATTTATGATTGAGAACTCCTTGCTGTCATCCTCGCCCTCCAGGAATGGCGACAGTATCTACTAGGCACTGAACACCCCACCACAGTCATCACGGATCACAAGAACTTATCATATCTCAAAGACCCTCGCAAACTCTCTCATAGACAGGCTTGCTGGTCACTCTTCCTCCAAGACTATGACATTGTCTGGAAAGTCACCCCAGGTTCTCAAATGGGTCTGGCAGATGCACTTTCTCGCCATGACCACATAGACACAGCTGATGACAATGCTGATGCTTTCATCCTCCCTGACCCTGTAGTCATCTCTGTCCTTGATACTTTCCTCGTCAAAGGGATTCAACAGTCCTCCCTCTCTGACCTCCTCATCCTTCGTGCCCTACACAACCTTGCTGACGGCTCCCCACTCTTCCCTCGCTCCGCTCTAGCTGACTGGCATTATGATGATGCCCAGTTATTTTATAAAGGTTGCCTTTATGTTCCTCCCGCTTCTCAACAACGACTTCTCACCACTATCCACTCTTCCCCCACAACTGATCACATGGGACAGTTTTGTACCAAATCCATTGTTGAACGAGATTTCTGGTGGCCTGGATTGACCACCTTTGTCCGTAACTACATTGCCGGCTGTGCCACATGTCAGCAGAACAAGGTCAACACACATCACACCATTCCCCCAATCCAGCCCATTCAGTCAACCGCCTCCCTTCTGTTTTGCCAACTATCTGTTGACCTCATCACTGATCTTCCCTGCTCCAATGGCTTTGACTCGATCATGGTCGTGGTAGACCATGGCCTTACGAAGGGGGTAATTTTATGCTCCTGTACCAAAACCATCGATGCTGCTGGCATAGCCAAACTCTTCTTTGACCATGTCTTCAAACATTTTGGCTTGTACAACTCTATCATCTCTGACCATGGACCACAGTTTGCCTCCACACTTGCCAGAGAACTCACCCACCTACTCCAGTATGATCTTAAACTTTCCACCGCATATCATCTGCAAACTGATGGACAAATGGAACGTGCCAACCAAGAACTGGAAACTTACCTATGGATCTTTTGTGGTAACAACCCTCATCAATGGATGGATCACATCACCACAGCCAAATTCCATCACAACATGGCCCCACACAGCTCGGCCAAGACTTCCCCTTTCTCCTTGATGCTCGGATATGAGCCTAGGAACTTCCCGGTGATCGGAAAGACCTTTATCCCTGCCCTGGAAACCTGACTTACTACATTGGAAGAAGCGCAAAAGGAAGCCCTTGCTGCACATGACTCTACCCACCTTCTCATGACCAAAAGATCCACACAGAGATTCTCCCCTTGGAAAGTAGAAGACCGTGTTTGGCTGGAAGCCACCAATCTACGCATCCCATATCCTTCGAGAAAACTTGCCCCCAAACGCCATGGTCCATTTGAAATCACTTGTGTAATCTCCCCCTTGGTGTATCAGCTGAAACTTCCCAGTACCTGGAAAATTCATAACGTATTCCACACCACACTGTTATCCCCCATCAGACAAACCAACATACATGGCCCATCATTTTCACAGCCCCCTCCTGACGTTATTGATGATGAGGAAGAATATGAGGTAGAGGCTATTCTATCTCACAAGGGACCCCCTGGTCGACATTGGTACCTGACTGCATGGAAGGGCTATTCCTTGGCAGAGAATACATGGGAACCCGAGGCAAATCTCATACACACCCAAGACATCCTCAAGGATTATAAAAAGGTCCACAGACTGTGATGAACACTGCAGTGACTCAGACGTTGTAATCCCTTCTCACTCCCACTATACTCTTCCCCCGTTGATTCTCATCACCCTTCATCCCTGACACCCTTTGATCATGTTTCACATTGCCACATCACCTTACTACATTCCCATCATGTTTCATCGTTCTATGAAACATAGCTTTCTTGATTCATTCCATGTGGTGTTTACAGTGCCTTTCTGATCGATCCTTTCGGTTCATTGAGTCTGGGAACTCAATCATACAAAGGGGGTATTGTTACAATTTTCTCTCTTTTTCCCTTGTTGCTCCTTTTCCCTTTGATCCCCTTCTCCTGTCGCCCTTTATATCTCCACACTGAAGTACTTTCATCACTTCCCTGATCATCTTATCTCATTCTCTTATTAGCTATTTCGCTAGATGATCTCGCACCCTTTTTCTCATGATCACTTTTCCTACTTTCTTGATCACTCAAATACCTTTATTTCCTTCTCTAGCTTTAGTCTTGATCTCGGTCTCTCTCTGTGTGTGCACATGTCTTAGTAGTATCTTGTACTGACACCTCTATAGTTTTCCTAGTAGTCTTGTACTCATACCAGACTAACACAATACAAGTGTACATCTCGTGTCACACTCTGCGAACACCTTGAGAACTCTTTGACGACGTTGTCGTACCTCTTCGTGAGCGTCCTCCGTCAAACAAGTAATGTTCAACCCTTGTCCTTGCTTTAGTACACTTCTTGTATCACTCTGTGAAGAGTTTGCAGAGGACCGTTTCATCTGTGATGAGGCTTCGAGCAGCGGCGATCTTAAATTGAGATATGTAGGAGGTAATGTTGTCTCCCTTCTGGGTCAAATGCTGCATCTTGATAAAAGCTTGTCTGGGTTGTTCAGTGGTCAGGAAACTCTTTTCAAGGGCTTTGATAAACTGGTCGTATGTTCCAAACGTTTTGAAAGTAATGACTTTGGAAGTGAAGGCAGTGGCCCAAGCTTCGGCAGCACCCTTCTTCATGAATGAGAGAATGAATGCGATGCATTTCTCATTAGAGTCATAGGTGCAGTATTGACGAGCAGATAGATCTGTGCTGAGTTAAGCCATCCAGTGAAGGTCTCTTCCTTTTCATCATAGTCTGAGGGTACACCAAGGCATAGTTCTTTCAAGTTGGTGGTACTGCTCATGGCAGAAGGGGAAGGGGTTCGGGCAGGAGGATTAAAAGTGGGGGAAGAGAAAGGAAGTGTTGGTTGAGAGATTCAGGGACAAGCAGGGTTCTGGGGATTCTGGTAGGGATTTTGCCACAAAATGATGGGAAATTGTAGTAACTACTAGATAGTAGTTGTTCAAGAGAGAAGCTAGATCTTTTGTTACGCTTAGTCCCGGGTAGGGCCTTAATGTAGACCTTTGGTAGCTTGGTTGAAGTTCAATGAAGTCCTAAGACTTAGTTGCTGCGATGTACAGACAAAGCAGAATCAATGGGCGAAGCTAGTAGCCCAAGAGTTCGGAGTCAAGAGAGTAGATTGTTAAAGGTAAGATCTAGCTTGGAGTACAAGTATTCAAGACGACGATTTATATACTAAGTGAACTGTGCAGCAATGCCAGGAAAGGAAAGTAGTGTGATGTAGGAAGAATTAGGTGATTGGTCGTCGAGAATAGACCAAGGGACAAAGATCAGAATGAGAACAAGAAAAACACAGCCCTCTGATGGCCATCAATGAAACAACTGATCAAGTGAACAATAGTCCAACTAGGTGAAATGCCAGTAAAGCAGCATGATGACAAAGGATAAAGAAAAGAATAGGCTGCTGACCCATGTCTCTCGCATGTCCTAACAGACAAATCGTAACATACAGTGCGTCGTCAATGTGGTGTGCCACCGTGCCGCTAATGCATCCCACTCGCTGTCATTGCCCTTGCCATGGTGCTGTTGGGGCTGCCTCATGATCGCTGTCTTCGGGAGGTGATAGTGTGCTGTTGTGGCCCACTCACCATTGTTGTTGCTATCGTGGTGTGTGTCTGTGCCGTTGGGGGCCCCTCGCCTTCACCATCCTTGCCATGGTGGTGGGGGGGTGCACCATTGCACTGCTCCGTCATTGCTGTTATGTGGTGGTAGTCCACAGTTGCAACCTCCTTGCCATTGTCATCATGGAGGTGGTTCACACTGTTGGGCTTCTAACATCGCTGTGGTGGTGGGCATACTATTACACGAAGTGTACAAAGGCAAGGACGAAGGTTGAAAGTTACTCGTTTGACGGAGGACACTCACGAAGAGGTATGACAACGTCGTCAAAGAGTTCTCAAGGTGTTTGCAAGGTGTGACACGAGATGTACCCTTGTATTCTGTAGATCAAGTATGAGGTACATTGAGTGTCTACTCCTAAGTATTTATACAAGAATAATTTGCAGCAGGGAATATCCAAGAACATCATGGAAGAATGGAAATACTAAGCTAGTATGAGAGAACCAGACTGCAGAGAGAGCTGTCCATCAAGATCAAGGAACATGAAAGTGAAACAAATGATGAAGGTGAAGCACATAGCCAAGGGGCTATGTGTATAGATACATCATATCCAAACCAACGATGAGCAAAGCATGCTCATAGCGTTCTAGGCAAATCAAAGGAGCAGCAAGGTAGGCAATACGAGAGGAGATGAGAAAGATGTTTGGGAATAGCAGGAAATTGTAACAATACCCCCTTCGTAGAGTTGTGCCCCAGGTTCAACATTTCAACCCCTTTCCTCAAAGGCTCGAGTTGCTGGAGGGTGGCAAGACATTGGGAACGAGATGATAATAAGGACATTGTGTATTGTTATGTCCAAACTGGTCGCAATACATGCAAACGTTGCGAGGGCATCTGGTGGATCCATGTCCCCATTGTTGACAAGTAGAGCACTGTAGCGTGAGGCACAATCGTTGGGGGTGGTGAGGAGCAGTGATGTGACAATGGGGGCACTTGTAGTGGGCACACTCGTCTCAGTAATGACCAACCTGGTTACACCAAAAGCAACGGGTGGTGGAGGTCGCAGGGGGACGGACATAGGGATTATGCAGGAGACGAGTGGGGATGGAGAGGATTTCAACATTTCCAACGTGGACGATGTTGAAGGAATAGCTTGTATTGATATGATAAAGCATTCATTCATTGAGTAATGATCAATTAATAGTCTATTTGACTATTTAGGAAGCCTGACATAAGGTATTGACTTCTATTGATCATGATCAACAATCACAAATTAGATAATGCGTTCTACATGAATACATGACTCATCATGACTCATTATGACTCGATATGAGTCATAGTGACTCATAATGAGTCATACAGGTCACATGGTTTCATTGATTGTTGAATGATCAATGATTTAGAGTTTAAACTCAGTTTAGATTAGACTATAAATAATGGCATTTCATGTAACTAAGTTACAAGCGGTTCAGATTAACTGATCCTATCTAATCTCATCTTCCCCACACTCCTGAATCACTTCACTTGATCCACTGGCTATCACCAGTGATATTCTTAACCAAGTTACCTGCTAGTAGAGTGAGTCTCATCACTCTGCACTATCCCTATCACTGTCTCTGCCCCTTGGACGAGAATACAGATCCTATTTAGGCTCTCTGCTTGTCATCCACTGCCACCAGGCCCACCACGACCGTGTTGTTGACGAGGCAGAAAGATGACCCCAGGGCATAGCCACCATCACAGCGAGGGGAGTGAGCGCAATCCGACTGCGTGCTCCACCACAATGGTGGCGGAGGCAAGGGCAACGCAAAGCCTACTCCACGGTGATGACAACGACAGTAAATGGGTGAGCAGCATGTGACTGCATACTGAGGGCAGCACCGTCATGCAATGACCAGGCAGATAAGGGCTGCACGACAGTGCACCATCACCACACAGTGATGACAAGAACAAGCAGGGCAGCATAGACTTTTTGTGGAAATACTTGTAGCATTACTTGTGTCTAGCTTACAAACTACTTGATGCCTTACGAACATCAGTGGTAACTTGAGTGAGCTTGAAGCTTGCTTAGAACTAACTTATGTCGGAAAACTTACGTACTCGTGCACCTAGAACGTTCCAGGGTGGCCTGGCACACTCCCCAGCGTCAACGCTTGGGCAAGCAAGGTTCTACATGTACATGGCATGTCAGTTTGAATAGCAATTCTCGACGACATGGATTCGGGCGACCGCACCGAAGTCAAAAGTTCCTGCTTCCACTAATTTAGCAAAGCTTCCTCCTCGCTTGGCGACAAATCGGCTATTGTGAAGTAGCGATTCTCGACACTGCCATGAACTTATTCATTCGTGCGTAGTCATACGTATTGGTAGTGCATCGGCTGCGAGAAGACGTCTCGTCCTCCCTTGGGGACGACTGGCATGATCATGATGACATGGCACACTATCATTGAACCCGAGTTGTAAAACTCGAGTTTCAATAGTGAAGTCATTCATTTTAGAGATGTTGGCAGCGCACTGGAAGCAAAATTTCAACATTGAACAAGGGCTTTCGCAACATAGTCGTGTGATGAGAAGGAAGGGAACATACAATGTAGCTGTCATTTTGACATCCTAACTGAATGTTTCCGAGAGATTTGCACCCCACTGAGCCACATTGAAAGAAACAGATGATCTGATCTGATCAATCGCTGCAGATAAGGACCATTCCTTGAGGGTTCTATCCAATTTTTAAGTCGGCTACGAGATAACCCGGACTGACGGTAGATGGGCGCACTCAACGCCACACTACGGATCTTACCGATACTTCTATCGCCCCACAAGCCCCGAGGAAAGAACAAACGAAGCCGTCAGAATTGCAACGGCAATTTTGGTGGCCCGATCCGTGAACGGAAAATTTTTCGGAGTTTGGAAATGGAGCCCATCTTGGACTGGGAGGACAGAAACATTATGTTACTCAGTGAGCTGGAGTAAGCAACCGACATTTTTCCGTTGTGGGTAACAAGTACATGATTCTTCATGAATGGGGGGCTTTTTTGGAGCCGTTGGCATCGCGATCTCTCCGAGGGGCCAAGTTTGACGGAGAAAAGAAAAAAGAGGGTGACAATATATGGATATAATTTCACGCAGATCCAATGGGATGTACCATATAGCATACAGCGGCAGAAAGGAAAGCCTTGACCGGCAGCCGAACAGCGTCAAGGTCTCATGATCATGCACTATAGTCTATGTATACATCGGACGATTTCGAAATACATAGACATGACACACGGTGGATAAAGTCTAGATTATCGGAATCGCGCGGGTGCG
>JBBPUD010000475.1:0-18442 GCA_038094475.1 Phylloporus aff. rhodophaeus
TCCGGGCTGCGATTGGTGGACGTAAGTGAACTATAACCAAAACTAGGACATGAACCTGAACTAACCAAATTAGGTTGCAAAAGTCGAGCATTTCTACCTCGCTAAAGCTGGTACGGGATTATAGATGGAACGTCCGGCTTTCCATAGACGAGTAATAGTTGACGGGATAAGATGTAGTCATAGTATCAGTCCCGTTTTAGACATATTGACAGACATGGAAGTGACAAGAGCGTTGTGCCATATCTAACTACCGCTGGGTCAATTCAATGGCACGGTCCTTGCGCGTAGCCGAAGACACGGTCAAAGGACTGACTTCTTCGAGGAATGCCTGCAAGTATTTCGATTAGACAGGTTCTGATCCCTTCTGGTTAGAGAAACTGCCTACTAAATAAGCAAAGCGGGTGAGTTGTGCCGTGGTTATGATTGTGGCATAACGCTGGGTGCCTGCTCGATGCGAAGCACCATAACCTCGAGTTGTCATACGGCTACCGAAGGAAGCAGGCTGGATCGGAAAGTGCGGTGATGGAACTTTGTTTAGACTCGACACGTTCAACGCGGTATCAAACTAGTACTGTGTTCTGCATGTCTTGATCGCGGCTAGATCACAACCTGACCTGTTTTGTGACGTGCCCAACCTGACGGACGGTGGAAGGGATTAGGGCCGACGATGGCCTCCCAGGAATGCAAGCAGGGCGGGCGTGCTACTGCGACTCGAATAAGGAAACTGCTACCACGCTGAGACCCCTGGCACTGCAGCCTGCCCTTCACTGAGGGAATAAAAGTCAAGTCAGGAAACACACATACCCCGGCATCAAGCTTCAAGTGTAACGAGGAAGGCTATGAAAGCGTAGAACGAACCATAAACAAGCAAGTGAGCGTGAACCCTAGTATCTTCGACGAACCTTTGAGTTCGGAAATTTACAGGTTGGTCCGTGGACATCCATCCCTCTTCACGGTTTGTGCACTCTGGCAGTAGCTTCGTCTTAGAGTGATAATGTTTCGATCGCACCAGCTGAATGGTCGCCGTAGTTTGCATGCTCCAAGGTCCTGGCCCGAATTGCTCTCGAAAATATAGGTTGTTTTCCCATTTACATAACTGCGCTGTCGAATTATGTGTGCAGTGATCAACGTCCTGTCCTTACATCTCGCCTGTGGCAACATGAACATGGGCATCTCTCAACGCACGTCCATCTTCTACTGTACTAAATTACTATGGACTGTTAGTCAGAGGAAGCCCCCGCCCAGGGCTGTTCCGGAGACGACGATGACTACAGATTCATAGGGGAAAAAACAAGCATTCAGCATTACCAAAGCAATATTGAACTCGACTTCGGACTCACTGTCGACAATCGTCAGTTACATTTCTAATCGATAAGTTGGTTACTTACCATAGTACAGACCATGGGTATTGTGGTGGAACTTAGCTACGGCATTCCAATGGTGTGTTCTTTGGGATACAGCCTGGTCAATTTGAGAATCTTCCCTATAGGCGGTGGCCGTGGTTGACTTGAGAGAAAAAAACAGCAATCAGCGTCACCGAAACAACACTCCAAATAGCTCACTATCACCAGTCGTGAGTGTCATTGACAGCATCCATCGACAGTTTTGTCACTCACCAGTGGGGTTGGTGGCAAATATGTTAGCTTGCCCACCACCATGTCTTTGACCCTCCTCAGGATCCTCTTGACAGCGAGGTTTGCTGATGGAGTCGCATGATGGTTGGGTGGATCAAGTCTACGAATAGCAACAGAAATGCACACAACGTTACAAACACATTAGAAAGATAAATTGATCGTCGTCACTCACCACGAGCGTCATGTTCAGTAGAGAAGGCACCAGAGACCGTGAGCACTAGAATCAAATGTCTAAAATACCAATCGTGCCTCACCTACCACAGAGACCCCGAGGCGAAACCGAACCCATATTCTCGTGGGTTGGGGGTCTATCCATAAGATGATGATCAGCTAGCATATCCTGAATGTACACCGGTCGAGTAGCTCTCACTGATATTCTCCTGCGTCGTGTGGGTATGGCCCAGGCGTACCCGGTGGCCTACATTCGTTTAGCATTCACCCGGAACCAGTGTTCGACACCTACTGAGATCCCGCCGGGAAGGAACCAGGGAATGGAGAGGTTGGAGGACCGTCGTTATGGTGATCGTCCCTGACGTCCATCCGAGCGGGTGTAGGTGCGGACATGACGGAGGAGACAAGGGACAAGATGAAAGCGATGAGGAACGCAGAACGGAATGAGATCGTAGAATGCATGATAGTGAAAAGATGAGCGAGAGGATAGGCCGTCAACGGCAAGCTAAATCTAGGAAAAGAAACGAGTTACGAGGCTGCCAAAAAGTAGTCTGTGAGCAGGTGATAGAAACTAGGCGCACAGACCTACTAGCCAGTACCTGTGAGCCACACGAAGTAGAGGAAAACGCAGCTACAGAACGAGAGTGAAGGGTCGGAATTTATACGTTCTGAAATGCTGGCTGCTGTATACGGGAGTCCCTGTGAGCCATCTCAGATACTACCAACGATGGTGCCGATGATCGCTATGAAGGAAATGGTTTCGAATCTGAAGCAGACTTTCAATGGTGTCGTGTCAGTTACCCACCACGGAAAAACGTTCCTTTTTTTTTGAACAAACTGGCAGGCTCTAGCGACCGAGGTCGGCATTCCCTTGTCTTCAATGCGTCAATAGTAACACACTCGCGAACCGAGCTCCTCTCAGATCAAATTGAGTGTGGCAACCGGCGACTCAGCCCACTGAGCAACTGCGTCGAGGTTGATGCCAGGACATTCTACAGCTGAAGAGTCTTGAAGGCACTCTTGTAAGTCGTTGACATTCTTGTCGGCCAGAACACGCTTGTACCACCCGCCGAATCCTCAACACCATACATCATGGTGGTCTCTATTCGCCGCGCCGCCCTCCATAGATTTGGCTGTTCAGGTGGTCGGACTCGGATGTGCCATATGAACATTCGGTGAACCTTTGTTTCTTGTTTCATCCCATACAGGCCGACTTACATCCCCACATGAACCTTTCTACGCCGGCAACGGCGAACGAAGGAAGAACTCAGGACTGTCATGTTTCGACTCTCTGAACGGTTTTATAAAAATGAATCTATGGGAACTGCTGTGCAAAGGAAACGAAACACGAGAACAGCACCCGTGCACCCCTGTGATTGTGCGTCCACACTGCACTTGCTTCAGGCTCGAGTCTGAACTGGTGAATTGGCGACTCAGTCCCCCATGTGAATGTGCCGGGAACGTTGTGATGTTGCAGCTGGGAAATCAAGGCAGTCCTGTAAGTCGTAAACGACTGGTTGGCCCCTGGTACTTGGGGATGACTCTGAGGTGAGCAGGGCATACCTCGGGCAACACTTTTTGGAACCAATGGAGGCTCTCGAAGACTGGTTGCCTTTCCGAGTTTTGTCAGGACCTCGGACTGACAGGCCATTGTTTACAGGGTCATGATTCTTGATCCAACGGTCTCGTCTGATCGCACGCACAAATCCATATTCATCGCAGACAAAACAAGACAGTTTTACAGTGACCGTACACAACATGAGATATGTACAACGTCCGAGCTTACGCTCTGGAGGCGGAAAGAGTTTTTTTTTGGTCTTTTCTCTCTCTTTTATTGCCAGAAAATGAAACGAAACATATTTGAAGAAGAAAAGGAAGCACACGACAGATCAAGACCCTGACACGGGCGAGCACGTCGGTCCCGGCGTGCCCGGTCCAGGAATTGTGTTGACAGGCGGCAGGGAGAAGTATTGTGGAATGTCCCGACAAAAGCTCTTCAACTCGCCTGTCGAACACGGTCATTGCGTGACCATGCAACATAATCATACTGGGTAGACTTACTGTCATAGGCCTGCTTGCTCGTGATCGCGGTGCAATTGTCCGATGTACAGCCTTCGGCGAAAACGAGTGCCATGCCGCTGCAGGCCCGGAAAGGCAAAAGTGAACAAGGGTCAAAGTAGCACATCATGATATGACTCACGTCCAAAGATGCCATTCGTTGTGACTATTGTCAATCAGCTATGTGCGATAATCTGACGAAAGAGGATGCACCAATGAAGGATCCAAGGTCCAGGATTATCGGTGAAGAACCGGATTGTCACCCCGTTTGTCGCTGCGTAATTAATTCCGGTGTCGATGGTGTCTCTCATGACAGGATTGCCAGGGCTGCCTCCAGGGCATAGGCCGTCAGCGCTTTTGACGACCGCGAAGCTGTGCTGTCTCGAGTTTCAGTGTAAGGGAACATATCAGTAGCCCAAGCCGCTTACACCGTGCAAGTGGAAAGGATGCTAGAAAGGGTTAGACAATGGTTCCTATGCACCATGTTTATTTCGCTCACCGGCTGGCCATCAGCATCAATGTCAAAGACGATCTCAACGACGTTGCCCAGTCCAAGCGGAACGACAGATTTGTTGGGTTCTAGTTCGCCGGGCATCCAACCACTCATAATCTGCAGTAAAACAGGAACAGTTGGCGATGTAAATTGTACACCGTCAACCAGGAAGTTGTAATTCGATTCATTTTTGGAAATGTCGATGACATAGCTAAGATCCGAGGGTCCAAGAAGGTTATCAGGAGTGAAGTTCCCGCGCAAACATCCTTCATTTAGAGGCCCTGCCAATGTTAGACTGCTAGGAACGCAACCAAGTGGTGCATTCTCGTACACCAGTGTGGTATTGCTGGTCGAGTTGGTAGCCGGACTCGGATCTGCGTAAATCGTGTAATTACAAGGTGTTTGGTTGGCATCGAGGATGAAGGAATAGCGCTGTGCCGCAAATATATTGATGGAGCCGACGGTGTACGGTTCAACATAGGCTCCTTCGACCTCGATGACTGTCAAGTTATGACCTTCGATGGAGAAATTGTAATATGCTTTGCATGCCATGTTCAAGAGGCGAAAACGGTAACGTTTCCCATACTGGACAGTGAACGTATGGGGCAACGGACAAGACACCATGCCAGGGTAACATCCGAGTCCATTGATAAGGACTGAATCCGGCCAGACTTGTCGAGGAGTGAGAACCGATGGGTAATGATACCTAGGTGACAAGGAATCAACCCAAGCAGCCACATAAATGGAGAGGCTTACCAGTCCATCAGGGTGATAATCGTAGTTTCTATTATGGAGAAGTTTGAGCAGCCTGACAATTCTCTAACAGGTAAAATACAAACCGTCGTCAACGTCGTAGTTATAATTTTGCATGTCGTTATCGTGGTCGTAGATGATGAAAGGTCCACGAAGGCCATCGCAATATTGCACCGCATAATGGGAGTGATACCAGAATGTGCCGACTTGGTCTTGTGCAGTGAAATTGTACAGGAACGAGTGTTGTGGAGCCATCACGCATTGAGTAGTGCCCTCTACACCGTCCATCTGACTGGAACTGTTTTGATGGATACCGTGCCAGTGCTGCGAATAATGCACGAGTCCTGAGTACCGTAGCCAAAAAAAAAAACCAACAGGGTACTGACAATTGTGGTACCGGTAAACATAGTTTCATCAGTCAGACTATTAGTGACATTGATCAAGAATCGATCAGTCTTCAGAATGATTAGACCCAGAGGCTGCGCACAAAAGGTAGACTTGCCTTGTTCCCGGAGATAACAGGTCCTGGGAGGGTGGGAGTCCCCCCTTGTATCCCAGCAAGGACAGCCCTGAGAGTGGTCAGCATACTTTCGGGTTCCAAAACCGCCCACACCTACGATCTTGGGAAGCCATCCGGACTAATACAGCTGTTCTCGATCACGAGTTGAATGGGTGAGGGTTCATCGGAAATCAAAGTATCAAACGGAACACCACCAAGAATAAGAGCATCAGGCTGGGCGTCATTGGAGAGAAGAGGGGGGGAAGTATACGGGCCAGCCCAAGAAATAAACCAGGCAACGATCCAAGGTACTTGCCAGGCCATGATGGGCTGAATGGATCGAGAGGTGGAGCCAACGCAAGGATTTATGTTGCGGGACAATAGTATGCTGTGTCCGTTCGTCACGGTCCCGAACACCAGCTCACCATTGTGAATCTCGCTTCTCACCTAAAGCGAAGTGATGGGCGCGCGGAACAGTGGCGCAAGAATGACAATATTTATCCAGGAACATTATGAGATTGGTGCCCCAGTTGATGCGACAATTGCAGTATCCCATTGATATCGTATGTGTGACAAGTTCTCCCTGCAAAGGGGTCGCCATCGCAATAAATTTGTACCTATTTCCCGCCTGTAAACTTTGCTTTGAAGTGACTGGGGATCCAGTGCAGTTTGTTAGCCGGCATATCGGACGACATAGAGGTAACGTTACGATAGACGGGCGGCGTGGAGTCTGCCAACTGGGTCATGTAATCGTGACGAAACATATCCAAGACGCCACAACTCGCCTCCTCTGTTCACTCACATGGAAGCATTGAGGCATCGCCCGCTCCACGTTTCCATCGAGTGCATTAGTCCTGTTCAGACAGACCTGCGCCATGGCCGCATGGTACAATCACGCATAGAACAAAGAATTTCCAGAGTCCCACGAATCCATCAGAAATCAGTCATCCCCCAAAATGGAGTACACGTACATGTCACTGTCGTTGACGGGAAGTACGGTCAAGCGCCGACATCGAGAGGGAAGCGTTCAGGTCTGTACGGACACAGGTCGCGCGTCGTATCCACCAACACCTACCAACGCACGACCGCTGGTCCAGCGCTAAATATTATATAAACAGCTGGAACGAACTCACTATCGTATGCTATATTGTTCCACCACCAGGAATCAACAATACAGGGTCGTACATGACGCGAAGTTCTGATACGCCACTCATTGTGATGCGACTACGCTATACGTTTCTTCGACGCAAGAAAAGCGCATACTCGTCAGTGAAGGTCCGTGGTCCAGAATCGGATCTTTGAGTCCACTAGGATTCCTTCCCCTAAGTGAATGGTCCGAAGTCCAAGGGTGCGTTCTTGGGCTCGGCACTAGTACCAAGACATGGCTGAGCGCTGAGGAGTAATCCTTGAGGAAGAGCAAGCAAAGGGCCACTAATTCTTGAGGACGAAAGCTGTTCGAAGAAGGGGCTTCTTTCTGTTCAAAAGAAAAGACGGAGTCATTCCCAGATTTGGTAGTGTGCGAATATCGCCTGAAATGGCAATGTAGCATCTTTCTTTTGATTTCTAAACATTCATCTCCCCATCGCCAGTCTCTCAACCTGCTCTTGCGATAACCTCCTGCTGTTATCAACTCAGAGAAACTAACACCCCCCATCACAGCTTGAGCGAGAAGCAGACGTCCAAATGGGACAATTCGTCACCGATACGTTCTACCCCTGAGCTTCTACGGGTATTTCGGGGGTGGGGAAACTATCTTCGGAGGTGAATGATGTAGTCGGTGTCGTTTCGATGAAACGCTACTCGATCGAATCGGGTAGCACGACATTGCGTCTCATGTTTTTGACCATAAGTATACTTAACATCATACACCGTAGACTAATCAGATAAACGTCAGCATGACGCAAAACAAGGACCGTGAACGACACATACCAAGAACGAAAGAGAAAGGCTTGGATCCAGAAGTCTCAGACAAAGATGAGGGTATAAAGTATTCGAGCGAGGCATAAGTGAGACCAGGTATTACTAGGCCGACCACCGCAAAGTCAACCATCATCGTGAGTAAACCGTACGGGCAAACACGTGGAAGCTCGACTAAATCAGTCTCCGTGTAAACCTTCATACGATATAGAGGCTGTCCATGATCGACATCCAGCCGACGTGTGAGATATACGGGTCCTCACTGGAAGAGTCATGAAGCTGCTGTACGAAGCACGCTTGTGAATACGAACGTGATAGGAACATCAGCTTCAATGTCATTCTCGAACCTTGATCAATTACTGCATATATGGGAATGAGATTCGTCACTTTCTATGCCTGGACTGGGGTTTGATGTTCACTCTGTAATGTATACGGAATTAGTAAACACAGAAACACTAATACACGGGCCATACGGATGCTTGGCAGCGCAGCGCGCCATGCAGCCACGTTGACAGTGACACCAACCTTTGACGAGCGTGCATACAAAGGTAGGAAATGAAGACCCGATTATCAGCTCTGCGAGAAACCGTCAGCGGCGCCAGGGGAACAAGACACTTGGTCGCACCTTATGGACCATCGAACAAGGTCAAGAGCCTTTTTTCAGGAGTGAAGGTATCTCAAAGAACCATCTGGACTCTGGAAGACCAACCAAGTACGTAAAACCAGTAAAGTCGAAGGATCAAGAGCATCCTCGATGCGGTTCAAGGTCTTCCAGCCTTTTTGGCAGTCTTGTTGTTCGTAGTAGTGAATCTTCAAGCCTACTCTTTGCTATCAAAGTACGGTCAGGGGTCAATCCAGATGAACGCTGTGCACGGCCATCGTGATATGATTTTGGTGTTGGATGTTGTTGGTCAACCAGGCGCTCAGTGAATTAGCTTTACCAAATTCCGAATCCTTGTCCCGAACGCCACGTAGGACCACGACGGCCACGATCTACCGCTACTCTTGCTAGCGTTTCAATGGACTTTCTTTCCCAAACATATATTGCCCTTCGAGGACCAACTGGCGCGCCGCAGTCACCAGCGGACACGATCGCGAAGTTGAGCGACCGGCTCTCTCCTTCAACACTCCTCGCAGACAGACGCGCTGCCGTTCTCTCTCTCAAAGGTCTTACCCGCGACTGCAAGGCAGAAGTCGGTGAAATGGCCTTGCCTGGGCTCATACAAGTCCTTCTAAACGATGCAGAAATCGACGCAGATACCGGAAAGGCCGTCCTGGAGACACTTCTTCATCTGTGCGAGGTGGACGACGCGTCCCGGGAGCTGGGCCTGCGTCATACAGACAGTTTTCTGGAAGACGAGCAGGCGACGCATACGTTGTTCACGCTTCTCGCCGACGCTCATTTTTATGTGCGCTATGGAACGTTGCAGCTATTGGCAACCTTGCTCCAGAACAGGCGTTCGGTGGTTCAGGGATACTTTCTCAAGGCACCAAATGGAGCACCTAGCATTATATCCGTGTTGGAGGATAAACGTGAAATCATACGCAATGGTGAGTCAGACAATTTCCGTGGATGCACATCTTATCTGACGAGGACTCCCTTAGAAAGTATTGTCATGATACAGCTCCTTATCTCACAAAGTCCCGATATACAAAAAGTCCTTGCCTTTGATGGTGCTTTTGAGAAGCTCTTTAACACTGTCACGCAAGAGGGAGGCGTAGAAGGCGGCGTCATCACCCAAGACGCACTGCGCTGTGTGGATGGGTTATTGCGTTTCAATGCTTCAAATCAGGTGCGCCTTTGCACTTTTTGCACGTTAACGATCCTGACTTGTGCAGAGTTACTTCCGCGAAACGTCACTGCCAGCGCTCTTGTGTTCCTTGCTACTCTTCCCGTCAAATCTCCAAATACAGGATTTACCTCCTCAAGAGTTTGCGCTACAATTCTGGGATCAACAAAAGACTGTGAACGTGACTCTCATTGTTGGGATCATGGGTATGCTTGTCGGTGCCAAGGGTGGTAGCGTCAGCCTCATCCTGATTATTATTTTGGTCCCTCATCTGACATATACTATAGGATCAAGAGACGGTGCTCTATGTTCGGTGTTTCGTGGAACTTGCACTTGCTTCGAATGCACCTACATCCGTAAAGATCCAAGTAAGTACCTACTTGGTCGTTATTCCCTGATCTCATACCCGCCAGGCCCTACGTTTACTTCCCAATAATCTCGCATTCCCCTTGTCTGACGTTATCCTAACACCATATATGCCCGTCCCTGAGACGAATGATGAAGAGTGGGACAGATTGGAGCCAGCATCTGCGCTCGATGTACTGGTAGAGTTGGCGCTGCATGGGGAGTACAATGGTCTGTATGGCGACAGACGATCGAAGGATGCTCTTGAGTTACGTGGCGCGGCTCTCAACGTATTCGATGTGAGTGCTTTGTCCCGGTCTTCACCTTGGCTCATTAGCAACTCTCAAGAATTTTGTGCGCAAAGAGGAGATCAAGCAAGCAATTGTGCAGGGCATGTTACCTCGAGAAGGTTTGTCTTTACCCTGACCCATATTGGATGTTTATCCCACTAGTCGTTTGTTACAGCCCCAACGTCGGATTCGTTGATTTTGCCACTCCTCCATGCGTTGTGTATTCCACCAAGCTCTCCGCTCAACGTCATGAACGCCACGACGACGCACTTTGCCACTCTCCTTTTTTCACACCTACTCGCATCTTCCCAACGCTGTAAGGCGCTCGCACGGTCCATAAAACCCTCCCCGATTCTCGCGTCATCTATGTCGGATCAAGGTCAATTTTTCGTCCCAGCAGATGGCACACCTCCGCCTCCTGGCCTCCAGGAACAGGACGACGACGACGTGCCACAAAGCCTGATACCCTTATTCACGGAGAACCTCTCTCTATCATTCCTATCCAAGTCGCGGGTAGACCCTGCGAATGAGAAGGAGGTGCGCGAGTGGGAGCGGCTGATCGTAGGGTATCTCTGTTTGCTGGCTCACTGGCTCTGGGAGGATCCCAAGGCAGTCAGAGACTTTCTGGACGCAGGTGGACTTGGCGTGGCAAGTGTCACATTTGGATTCATCTGCGCGTCTCTCCAACATGTTTACAGCTCGTAGAACCAATCAACCAGACGTCCGAGACAGAGAGTCTCATTCCTGGTCTATGCGCGTTCCTCCTTAGTATATGCTATGAATTTAATCGCGAACCAGGAGAGATTACACGGTATGTTTACCCGTGTACAATGCGCGACTTGAATACGTTAACTTCCTTTCGGTCATGCAGATCAACGATTCACCCGATCATTTCTCGACTAGGGGTTGATACGTTGATTGGCCAAATGACGCGTTTCCGTGAGGACGACCGGTTCAAATCAGTAACCCCCGAGTCAATAGTATTGTCCACACGGTTCTCGAACGTGCCGAACCAGAACCAAGCGGAGCAAGATGGGGAGATCTGGCTCGACTGGGCATTTGTCGATTTCTGGAAATCCAACTATTGTGTGTCATCGTTTCGACGACGAAGCAGAGATGGATGTGCTGACACACGTGAGCCTAGACACCGTACAACGCGGGCTGAGCGCAGATCCAAACGCCCTGTCTTCCAGCTCGTCTTCGGGTGCGTTTCCTTGATGGTGCTAGTGAGATCTCTGACTGGGGGTGTTAGGCCAAAGCGCGGAGTCGGCCATGTTGATCAACTCGCTGCGCGACGTCATCCGGACACAGGCGAGCGAGATTGATGAGCTCCAGGCACAGCTCAAAGAGGTCTCCACGAGTTCGGCTACACAAGTATGCCCTCGCTTCTCTTTTTGAACGCTACTGATAGCTGGGATAGCTCCAGGAACTCACCACACGGATTGCGGCACTCGAAACGGCCCTTGGGGAGGCCGAGGGAAATAAAAAAGACGTGGAAAAAGAGCAGGAGGATTTGCTTGTGTTACTCGATGAGATGAGTACAAAGCGGCGGCGAGACAAGGTGCGGATGAGGGAGGCCGGATTGGAAGTATCGGAGGACGAGGGCGACGAGGACGAGGGTGAGGAGGAAGACGAGGAGGATGAGTAGGCTTTGAGGCATGTAAGGTGATCGTCTCATCCTATATACGGTTTAAAATGAGCGTGAGCGCCCTTGGCTCACTACTGGGAACGCACGGAAAATGTTGGTACATCCTTCTCACCACTGACGGCTAACTGGTGAGCTTCCTTGTTGCACGTTGCAAACGGGATCTAGGTGTGACGCTGTTCGAGTTCAGGCCGAGGGCAAGATTTGGCTCCAGCTCAGGGTGTTGGTGTTTTCTTGAGAGAAACATGGAGATCTTGTGGAGAAAGTGAACTGGACGACGATTGCGAGTCCATTTAAAAAGTGAGTACGAAGCAAATATAGAATGAATGTTCGCATGGAAGGAAATTATCCCGCAGTGAATTGGGATGCCCTCCTACGAGGCGATTATATCGACGCCGGGAGCTGGGTCACTACGTTGGTGATACCTTTGACAACGACTTTCTACTTATGCGCCATAGTCCAGAACTGCCAAGCCAACACAGCAACCGCAACCAGGCGAAGCGGCCAAGCCCACAGCGGGTACAAGGTAAATACATATCACAGTTGATCATGAGTTATAAATCTAATAGTAGACTCGATCGGCGAGATCGCACAAACAACTAAATGCTCTGCCTATACGCGTCGTCTCTTGTTGGCGCGTGCTACGAACGTTTCTGCTGTGATCACACTCCGGAATCTAGGCTGCTTGCCCACCATCCTTGTATCAGGACCCTCGCTCTCACCGGATCTGTCCCTGCTTGACCCATTAGCAACTAAATTAGTCCCGTCATCGTGACCTGCTATTTCTGCTGACGAGTTAAGCCACTCTATTGGTGGTGTATACGTGCACAAACTCACCCTCACTGCATCGAATAAACTGAAGCCGACGATCGTCATGAAAAAGCGCACGATAAAGCCTCTCCGTATCCTGTGCACTCAGACCAGATATCCCCTTATCTTTGTATCGAACAATCCCTTGCGGCCAATTGATCATCTTGCATCCCACCTTCCTCAGATCCGCTTCGAGAGTGAACCACGGAAGGCGGCCTTTGGGTAAAGTAAATCCGACATTATCTGTACGCACACTAGTTGACCAACGGGCGCATGTCTCGTGTGATGAGATTACTTGCCGAGCATTTCTACGAGCGTCTCTTTGATTCTATCAATCTTGCATATCTTTCGTGTGTCTTCGCTCCGCGTCGGACGTAAGATAGACATGGATGCCTCGCTTCGCCTAGCATGCCTGGAGCATTGGTAACCAAGGTCAGGTGTCGAAAAGTGAAAGAAACCGTGAAGCTCGCTTACACTGAATTCGTATCTGCAATGCATCCCAAAGGAGTTGAATGTGTGTTCCGCGTTTCTGGGGGTAAAAGTGAAAGGACGGTGTCAGGTGTCACAGTGAGACCGTTCGATGTTGCCAGCTCAAACTAAAAGGGATAGATTAGTAGTGGTGATATGCGCAGTGAGTGGACATCAATACCAGTTTCCGCAACTGTAGTTCAAACATCCGTTGGCGTTCTGCGAGACTAAGGGAGGGGTTCGGAAGGAAGCGCTGCAAATCCGGATCAGCCGACATGGTTTCTGGAGTACGCGGTAGCATATGGGGAGTAGAAAGCGAGGCAAAAGACCAGCTAGCTGTGTCCGAATGGGAATGGGGGAGAACCTTGGAAGTAGTAAGAGTGTCAATTGAGTGGAAGGAGTTAATTGGAGTTGCTCACATCAAGACCAAACCCAGAGTCAAGGCAAGTCGAGTCCGTCTGTAAGAGAATGAGTGCAAGCGATACAGTTGATTCGGTGAACGTTCACCTGGGTTTCAATGATGCCACTCTGAGACAATCGCCATATGGATACCTTCCCCTCCCACATTCCCGACGCAATGAACTCCCAAGATGGAGAGAAACAGACAGCCTTTACATCTCCTTCAAATCGCAAGGGTTGTCCGATGGGATCACCGGTCATTGCGTTCCAGAAGCGGATAGTTTGATCAATTGATGTACTTGCAAGGACCGATCCGTTTGGAGAAAGGGAGAGCGAGTATATCCGGTCCGTGTGGCCCGTCCATGGATGTCCAATTTGTTCGCCTGTATCAGGATTCCGACAGCAAATTGTTCCGTCGAGCGAGCAAGTGAACAACCTGCTACTATCACCTGACCACAAGATACTCGTGGTATGATCTCGCCAGATTTCATATTGCGACATATCCGGGTCCTCGCTATCCCAGTCATACGAACTCACACTCGAGACAGAGACACCACCCTGTCCACCAAATGCGAGTTTGTCTCCTCTAGGAGAGAAGGACATGGGTAGTGTTTGTCCTTCATTACAGAGGCTTGTTTTGACCTTCCATCCTGCGACGGTATGAACGTCGACATCAACAGAACCACTCGCGACGAGTCGATCATCCGGAGAGACAACAAGTCGAGGGCAATCATAATGACATATCCATTCTTCGACAATTCGACGCGATTTGACGTCCCATACCTTGACTCCCCCTCCCAGAGTACCGCAAATAATTGTCTTGCCATCGTGGGTAACCGCAGCATCATAAACTCCGTCCCTCTTGCGCGAGTCCCCCACGATAAAAGTTGCATCTTGCTTTCCATTCTCCCCATTCCAGATGCCTACATTTCCGTTGTCAAAGCCGGCGACAACTCGCCCATCTGGGAGACATGCAAGGGTGCTCAGACCAGGTGGAGTCATGAATGTCACACATGGCTGAGGCCCTCCTGGCATTCGTAGTGGTGTAACGCTTGAGATGAGGCTAGCATCATTCAACCGCTGTTTGTTGCCAGAAACATGCATGGAGTGTGGTAAAGCAGAAGCCTGTACTCCATACGGGCTGTAGAGAGTAGAAAGGTTGGTCTATGAGAAGATGAGTACGAGTACTGGAAAGGATTTGATAAATGTCTACCTGGCTTTCAATGCCAATCTGAGGAAGCCGCCAAATATATGTCTTCCCATCCCACGCCGTCTGTGCAAGGTACTTCCAAGAGGGAGAGAAGCGAAAGTCCCGTGTGCGTTCCAGATTTAAAGGTTGTCCGACAAGATCCCCAGTATCCGTGTTCCAAAAACGAACAGTTTCAACACCCGAGGACACACACGCCAGAATCAATCCATCTGGGGAAAGGGAGAGTAAGTCTACCGAGTCGGTGTGACCTCTGTAAGGACGTCCGATTGGTTCTCCTGTATTCGCATCCCAGCAGCGAATCGTTTGATCGTAAGCGACAAAGAGCCTTCTCCCATCGCGTGACCACAGCGGATGTTCGATGAATCTGACAGGTGGCCACTCCACGGCACTGAGTGTACCTGTGGCGACGTCATAGACTCGGACGCCATCATCCGTGCCATATGCGAGTTTATCCCCGCCAGGAGAAAAGGATATGCATTCAATGTATGCGTCGTGCTCGATGGATGTGATTTGTTTGACCTGCCATCCTGGAATGAGATGAACTTGGATCGTCCGATAACAAGAGGTTGCAACAAGTCGATCATCCGGTGAGATAGAAATTTTAGGATGCAGCCCCGGGTGTTTCCATTGCTTGACAAATTGGCACGACTCGACATCCCACACCTTGACCCCTCCCCAAGTACTCCAAACAATCGTTTTGCCATCCCGAGTAACAGCGATATCCCGAACCTCGACGTTCCAGCTGGAGACATCATTCAACCCAAATGTCACTTCTCTGTTCCCATTCTCCACATTCCAAATCTCCGCAGTTCCGGCTCTAGAGCCGACGACAATTCGTCCGTCTGCGAGAAACTCAACCGCGGTCGAATCTGGAAATGCGATTGTCCGATATAGCTGAGGTCGTTCTGGTATCTGGCGTGATACCCCGCTTGACATGATGGTGTTCCAAGTCGGCTGCAGTTTCAGAGGAGGTACGATGTCAAGAGATGATGGTTGAACGTTGAACTCAAACGGGGATCCACAGGATCGCGCCGGAGTGGGTCGTCCTGGCACAGGCCGCACAGCCAAGCCTTGCTGTAGTAGCGGCGAGGCCAGCCGCTCTAACAGCGTGTCTGTAGTGAATCAACGATCCTGTTTGTCGTTCTCTCCCGCTATAGGATCGCTGCCTAGTCCTCTCCAACGCGCTCAAGGTAGTATTCTTGAACGCCGACCGAGCGCTTGGAGTTACTTGGCGAGACTCGGGGGGCAGACGACTTATAACCCATCCCCTCCAATTTCGTGATTATCTTTCTGCGCGCTCCACTTACAAGGTAAAGTTGTCTCTGTCGATCGCTAGCGCTGTCTTTCAATTGATGACACTGGTATGCAGGTCTCGACTCTCCGTAGGAATTGAGAGAGAAATATGAAAGCGTCTTGCAGTGGCTTCGTCCGTCTCCCCTGTATTTGTACGCTCGTGGGCTGGTTTTCGTGGCAATCCTATCGTCAGGGTTACCTTGAGTGACCCGGATTTGCTAGCTTCTCGTCTCGGTGCGCTCTTCAGGTTTCAGCCGATTATAGTTTCGTTCGTGCGCGAATAACCAATAACCAATATATGCACAAGGGTATGGAATGAAACAGGTAAAACGAACCGCAAGTCACGGGTACCTCCGTCCATGCATCCCACCAGGCCGCACACTGCTCCTTCTCAGCAAACCCACGCAGCACCTCGAGCATGCCAGACATCGGACCAGTCGCTTCCAAGCCTGAGGCTCACACGCACAACACCAAGCTCGCGAGAGAATGCTGATCACGGATCGGTTCATCTGTGCGAGGTGGACGACCCGTCCAAGGAGCTGGGTCTGCGACATACAGAGTTTTCTGGCAGACGAGCAGGCGACGCATATGTTGTTCACACTTCTCGCTGACGTTCATTTTTACGTGCGCTATGGAACGTTGCAGCTATTGGCAACTCTACTCTAGAACAGGCGTTCGGTGGTTCAGGCCTCAGGGATACTTTCTCAAGGCGCCAATTGGAGCACCTAGCACTATATCCGTGTTGGAGGATAAACGCGAAATCATACGCAATGGTGAGTCAGACAATTTCTATGGATGCACTTCTTATCTGACGAGGACCCCCTTAGAAAGCATCGTCATGATACAGCTTCTTATCTCACAAAGTCCCGATATACAAAAAGTCCTTGCCTTTGATGGTGCTTTTGAGAAGCTCTTCAACACTGTCACTCAAGAGGGAGGCGTAGAGGGCGGCGTCATCACCCAAGACGCACTGCGCTGTGTGGATGGCTTATTGCTTCAAATCAGGTGCGCCTTTGCATCTTTTGCTCGTGAACGATCCTGACTCGTGCAGAGTTACTTCCGCGAAACGTCACTGCCAGCGCTCTTGTGTTCCTTGCTACTCTTCCCGTCAAATCTCCAAATACAGGATTTACCTCCTCAAGAGTTTGCGCTACAATTCTGGGATCAACAAAAGACTGAACATGGCTCTCATTGTTGGGATCATGGGTATGCTTGTCGGTGCCAAGGGTGGTAGCGTCTACTATAGGATCAAGAACGGTGCTCTATGTTTGGTGTTTGGTGGAACTTGCACTTGCTTCGAATGCACCTACGTCCGTGAAGATACAGGTGGGCGCTCACTTGGTCGTATTCCCTGATCTCATACCCGCCAGGCCCTACGTTTACTTCCCAATAATCTCCTTTGCCACTCTCCTTTTTTCACACCTACTCGCATCCTCTCAACGCTGTCTATAAAGCCCTCCCCGATTCTTATGTCATCCATATCGGACCAAGGTCAGTTTTTCGCCCCAGAGGATGGTGCACCTCCGCCTCCCGGTCTCCAGGAACAGGACGACGACGACGTGCCGCAAAGCCTATACCTTGTTCACGGAGAACGTCTCTCTATCATTCCTATCCAAATCGCGGGTAGACCCTGCGAATGAGAAGGAGGTGCGCGAGCGGGAGCGGTTAATCGCAGCGTATCTCTGTTTACTGGCCCACTGGCTTTGGGAGGATCCCAATGCGGTCAGAGACTCTCTGGACGCAGGTGGACCTGGCGTGGTAAGTGTCACATTTGGATTCTGCGCGTCTCTCCTACATGTTTACAGCTCGTAGAACCAATCAACCAGACGACCGAAACGGAGAGTCTTGTTCCTGGTCTATGCGCGTTCCTCTTTTTTTCCTCGGTATATGCTATGAGTTTAATCGTGAACCAGGAGAGATTACACGGTATGTTCACCCATGTACAATGCACGATTTGAGATGTTTATTTCCTTTCGGTCGTGCAGATCAACAATTCACCCAATCATTTCTCGACTAGGGGTTGATGCGTTGAAAGATGGGGAGATCTGGCTCGACTGGGCATTTGTCGATTTCTGGAAATCCAACTACTGTGTGTGGTCGTTTCGACGACGAAGCAGAGATGGATGTGCTGACATATATGGGATAGACACCGTACAACGCGGGCTGAGTGCAGATCCAAATGCGCTGTCTTCCAGCTCGTCTTCGGGTGCGTCTTCCTTGATGGTGCTAGTGAGATCTCTGACTGGGGGTGTTAGGCCAAAGTGCGGAGTTGGCCATGTTGATCAACTCGCTGCGCGACGTCATCCGGACACAGGCGAGCGAGATTGATGAGCTCCAAGCACAGCTCCAAGAGGTCCCCACAAGTTCGGTTACATAGGTCTGTCCTTGCTTCTCTTTTTGGACGCTGTTAACGACTGCGATGGCTCCAGGAACTCACCACGCGCATCACGGCCTTCGAAACGGCCCTTGGGGAGGCCGAGGGAAACAAGGAAGACGTGGAAAAAGAGCAAGAGGATTTGCTTGTGTTACTCGATGAGATGAGTACAAAGCGGCGGCGAGACAAGGTGCGGATGAGGAAGGCGGGGTTGGAGATATCGGAGGACGAGGGCGACGAGGAGGAGGGTGACGAAGACGACGACGAGTAGGCTTTGAGGCATGTGGGGTGAC
>JBBPUD010000476.1:0-18394 GCA_038094475.1 Phylloporus aff. rhodophaeus
CCCTGCTGGTGACGATGACCATGACGACGATGACGATGATGACGATGCGAAGGTCAACAGTGCACCTACTCAAGAACGAGATAGTGAAGGGGCAACGAGAACGGGGGGAGGGCTATTCTTGCAGGTGGGTTTTTATAGCGCGTTCCTTTGCCCTTAATAGTAACCTATCGTCTTGCAAAGCAGTCCCCCGCCATGGCCCCACAGAGTCTTGCAATATCTATGGTCGGCAGTGTGGCCCAAGATTTTGCAATGCTGTCCCACGCTGCTGCCTCACCGAGACTTGCAATATCCGGAGCTCCTACAATGTCCATGAGCTCACCTTTTGCAACACAGTCCCCTGCCGCAGTCCCACCTAGCCTTGCATTATCCACAACCGCGGCCGTCCCAATGTCTCTCGACAATCTTGCAAGCTCATCCGATCTTGCAACACCATCCAATTGCCTTGCAACACAGGCCCATTCCTTGTCTGTATGCTCTGACCCAGATGGCTCTCATCCCTTCCCAGTATCAATCTCGGACCCCAATTCGTTCGGAACAGCGATGCCGGGTGGTTCTTCATTTACGAGTCTCTTGTATGACAATGATTGGTCGTCCCTTAATTTCGGGGACTGTTGGAACAGCACAGCATTAACATCTTCGCAGAGGCCTTTTACGCCGATCATGGGTCCGTTGAGCGGCCTGGGCCATGCCAATCAAGGCTTTGGCTTCAACCCTTTGACTCAAACCCAGTTCAATTTCGACAGTATCCAACAACTCCCTCCTCCCTTTGATCTAGCTGGTGCAAGTTCTGGTCACGCGCAATCTCAAACACACGCACGAGCAAATTCTCTGCCGACCAACTCTCCAAGCCCGCTAACCAATGTTGTACCCTCGCCGGTAGTCCCGGGTGAAGACGGTACTGTCAATTGGCCTTCCGCGCCTACATCGGAAGGAGTTGAGGTTCAACCCGCTCCTCAGGCTAGCCGTCTGAAACGAAAGCCCGTCCCATCTCTGCGGGCACAACGGGATAATGCTATCGGAAAAGAGAATATACCTCCCCCGGTGGCCACTAGGACGAAAGGCACTAAGGGGAAGAGGACGAGGAGGGCAGGAGATTCTGACAGTGCACCCAATGCGAAGTAAGCAGGCTCTATTTTCTATGTCAAAAGTCTGACGTCGCCACAGAAAACACAAGGTTTCAAAGTGAAATCGGATGACGCGTTGTATCTAGTAGCGTATCACTGTGCCGGCTGTGCGCATCACCAGAGTTGCAAATCCATCTTGTTCTTTGCTTCGGGTGATTTCATTTCGACACCGTACACATTCGATGACAGACACATGATATAAACAGTACCACAGTTGCATACCAGTTGTATTCTGTTACAGAGGCCTAGACACACATACGATCTCTGAAATAAGTGTGGTTATGAAGGGTCTTTAAGCAGGGGGGACAGACTACAACGAGAGACCAGCGCAGGGTAGCATCACAAAAAAGCCGACCACTAAGAGACTGCACGCTCAGTATCGCGAAATGGAGTTGGCCATGAGCGGAACGCGTACCGTTGCAAGACGAATGGAATAGGATGCGGTATTGCGTGTTGCAATGAAGGCGATCGCAGTGAGTAATGAGTCCTAGACAAATGGAATGGCTATTGCAAGAGGCACGCCATGTATGGCAATGGTCGATTTGCAAGGTGAGCAGAACAGGACGTAGTAGTGCAAAGAAGGCAGTTACCATAGGGAACAGGTATTGCAAGACAAGTATAATGCAAGGCGGTATTGCAACGAAGGCGATCACGGCGAGTCACGGATCCTGGGCAAATGGAATGGCTATTGCAAAAGGCACGATGGGGATGGCAAGGATGGACACATGGGGGTGTTTGCAGGACGAGCGGAATCAGAGAATCAAGGCAAATATTGCAATAACGGTGGGACGGTGAGAAGGGGTGGTCGACAGTGGCCAGTATTGCAAAAGAGGTGGGAACGGCAAAGGGCAGGTGTAGGGCGGTATGCGAGGCGGTGATAGGCGGGCGCGGGGCGGTATTGCAAAAAGAGCGGGGACGGTCGACAGACGGGCGCACTGCAATGTTGCAAAAGGGGCGAGGACGGTTGAGAGGCAGGTGGGAGGCGGTATTGCAAAAAGAGTGGTGGCGGTCTCGAGAGACGGGCGCGGAGCAGTGTTGCAAAAGAGTAGGGATGGCTGAAAGGCAGGTGGGGGGTGGTATTGCAAAAAAGATCGGGGATGGTCGAGAGATGGGCGCACTACAGTGTTGCAAAGGGGGCGAGGACGGTCGAGAGGCGGGCGGGGGGCGGTATTGCAAAAAGAGCGGGGACGGTCGACAGACGGGCGCACTGCAATGTTGCAAAGGGGCGAGGGCGGTTGAGAGGCAGGTGGGAGGCGGTATTGCAAGAAGAGTGGTGGCGGTCTCGACAGACGGGCGCGGAGCGGTGTTGCAAAAGAGTAGGGACGGCTGAAAGGCAGACGGCGGTATTGCAAAAAGAGCGGGGACGGTTGAAAGGCGGGCGCGGGGCAGTATTGCAAGAAATGTGAGTGCAGAGCAGGACAGCGGCACTTATTGCAAAGTGAACCTTAGAAGCACGACGACTGTATTTCATGTAATACTGTACCTCCAGTAACTACCCAGATATCATGCAGTAACTTTCCAGTATAGCCTGACGCTTCCATGTCGAGGCGGTAAACTAGTGGTGGTAGGGACCTCAGCGCTCAGCGTCCAGGAGGCCGGAGTCAGGGTACTAGCATAGTTGTCGGTCGTGTAGGAGTCAATGCGGCTGTGCTTCTCCGAAATGTGCAGTAGTTTCAAACTACCATGTTCCAGAGGTTGTGTAAGAGCATTTTGTCTTTATCTATTCGCCATCGAAATCAAAGTGATCTCGCCCAGTCCAACCATTCCTTTCAAATGAAAGTACCACTTCCAGAGTCACTCAAGATGGCGACACGCATGATTTGGAAAGCGCACTCGCTCATGATGCGTCAAATGTTCGCCCTCTGGATGGCAACAGAGCACAAATTAACGCCTTGACTCACCGCGTGGATGCTCTCTACACATCGTACGAGCAGTTTGGAAGAATCGACGACCTCAGCAAGGCGATCGTCCTCGGTCGAGAAGTTCTCGCACTTTGCTCACTTGGACATCCAGACTGGGCAAAGTATTTGAACAACCTTTCACTAGATCTCTCCTCTCGGTACGACCAGCTTGGAGACACTGATGACTTGGACGAGGCAATTGTCCTCCATCGAGAAGGACTCTCAGCATGCCGCCAAGGTCATCCAGATCGAGGGAAGTCTTTGAACAACCTCGCGGTCGATCTCGCGACCAGGTACGAACGGCTTGGGAGAATTGACGACTTGAACGAAGCAATCGTTCTCGATCGCGAGGCGCTCTCGCTTCGTCCACCAGGACAGACAGATCGGTCCATGTCCCTCATCAATCTTTCGGCCCATCTTTCCTCTCGGTTCAGGCTGCTCGGGCAGGTTAACGACCTGAATGAAGCAATTGGCCTAACCAGAGATGCACTCTTGCTTTGCCCGGCAGGACATCCACATCGGTCCATGATCATAAACAACCTTGCATGCCATCTCTTGTCTCGCTACAAGCAGCTCGGAAATATTGACAACTTGAACGAGGCAATTTCCCTCGATCGAGACGCACTCTCACTTCGCCCTCCAGAACATCCAGACAGGGCAAGTTCTTTGAACAACCTTGCACATCATCTTTCTATTCGTTACAAGCAGCTCGGGCAGGTCGATGAGCTGAATGAGGCCATTGTTCTTGACCGGGACGCACTCTCACTTATTCCGCCAGGCCATCCGCATAGGTCCATATCCTTGGGAAACCTTGCACTCCATCTCTCCCTTCGGTACAAACGACTCGGAGTGCTTGATGACCTAGACGAGGCGATTCTTCTCGACCGAGAAGCACTGTTGCTTCGCCCACCAGAACACCCGGATCGGTCTGTATCCTTGGACAATCTCGCAGGCAATCTCTTATCCCGCTCTGAGCAGCTCGGAGGAATCGATGACCTGAACGAGGCGATTCTTCTCGACAGAGATGCACTCTCGCTTCGCCCACCGGGACACCCAGATCGGCCGACTTCCTTAAACAACCTTGCGGTTCATCTCTCGTCTCGGTACAACCAGCTCGGAGGAGTTGATGACCTGCAGGAGGCTATTGTCCTTGAGCGAGACGCGCTCTCGCTTCTCCATCCAGGTCATCCAAATCTACCCATGTCCTTGGACAACCTTGCAGCTCACCTCTCGTCTATGTACAAGCGTCTCGGGAGAATTGACGAATTGAACGAGGCTATTAGTCTTGTGCAAGATGCACTCTTGCTTCGCCCACTAGGACACCCTAGTCGGTCTGCGTCTTTGAATAACCTTGCGGTTCATCTCATCACTCGGTACAAGCGGCTCGGTCGTACAGAGGACAAAAATGCGCTCTTCGGCCTCTATGGTGAATTAGAGCACGTTTCACAAACGGTCTCTTTATATGATTTGTCCACCGCCAAAGTATGGGTGAACGTAGCTGAAGAATTCCACCATCATTCTACTATTCTTGCATACGAAACAGCTCTTCGTCTGCTGGTTGAACACTTGACTGCAGTACCACCATTGCCCCGCCACCTTGATCTTCTCAAGTCTCTCTCATCGTCCCTGGCTGTAGATGCGTTCTCAGCCTGCCTTCGCTACCAGTCTCCCACCAAAGCGGTAGAACTTCTTGAACAAGGCCGCGGCGTTTCCTGGAGCCAACTCACACGCCTCCGTTCACCTCTCGATGATGTTGTTGCGTCAGGTCTAGCAGGAAAGGTGCTTGCGGATGAGCTCGCGCATCTTACTTCGCTTATTCACATGGCCCTCCGTTCACCTGGTGCAGCCTATCAGCACGACCGTGTTTGCGATCTTACCCTTCGGGTCCAACATGTTGTGTCCAAGATTCGCGAGTTACCCGGCCACTCTCGATTCCTTCTTCCTTCGCTGTTCTCAGATCTCCAATGCGGTGCTAGCGCTGGACCAGTCATCATCGTGAATGCTAGCGATTACGGGTGTGATGCGCTTGTCGTGTTTGTTGACAAGGATCCTGTTCACCTTCCCCTGCCAAATATCACGAGAGAAGATGCTCAACGATTGTCATTGAAGCTCAATGAATTACGGGAACTTGCAATGTGGAGGAGAATGGATGTGACGACGGACCTGCAGTCTTTATTGAGAGAGCTGTGGGACAACGTGGTTTCCCACATCGTCAATGTACTCCGGGAAACATGCCCTCGCCAGACGCGCATTTGGTGGTGTCCCACCGCCGAGTTCTCTCACTTGCCTCTACACGCTGCAGCTCCGTATAGAAAAGACCAAGCGGGTGTTTCGGATCTCTACATTTCGTCTTACACCCCAACTTTGACTGCCCTCATCCGTGCCAGACGGCCTGACATACTCAACTCTGAGCCTGAAAACAAGCGTTTCATCGCAATCGGTCAAGCACAAGCCCCTGGTTTCAGCAAGCTCCACTCTATCGATAAAGAACTCACAAAAATCAAACAGTGCGTCAAAACTGTCACCACGTTTGTGCGCGTTGAAGGAAGGGATGCTTGCATCTCCAACGTCGCCGATAAACTGGGCAAAAACGAATGGGTACACTTTGCATGTCACGGGCTACCGAATCAGGAGCAGCCATTCGAGTCTGCTTTTGCTCTCTACGATGGACTGTTTACAATTCAGCATATCATCCAGTGCAATCTGGAGAACCCTGAATTTGCGTACCTGTCTGCTTGCCAAACGACTGTCGGAGATGAGGAAAGTCCAGACGAGGTAATCCACCTCGCATCTGCGATGCAATTTGCTGGATTTCGTTCTGTCATCGGGACCATGTGGTCCGTGGCTGATGCTCCTGCGACGAAGGTCGCGTCCACGTTTTACAAAACGATGGTGGGCAAGTCTGGTCGTTTGGATTACACCCGTGCAGGGTGGGCGCTGTGGGAGACGCTGAGGACGGTGGACATACCTCTGGATCAACAGATTCTCTACGTGCACCTTGGTGCCTAACTCAGTGATACCCTTATGCTCGCATTTGGTTCCGCATTGCTTGTAACCGCTTCCTGGCTAGATGTATTATATGTCATGTTTTACTCTGGTAAAGAGGTGCGTTCATGCTTGTGAGTGAATGCATTCGAACAACAGGTTAGCCTCCCATCGAAAGTGATTTGCGAAAAAAAACCATCGTCCCATCCATCGACAGAGTCAAACGACAGTTTCAAAGAAATTATCGCTGGGCCTTGATGACATGTGATAGAGGAGGAACAACTTGGTGTGAGCAAGACCGGCTTTTCCCGCTAGTCGCACTTTTACTGTACTTGTTGGCTGCATTTTGGTTCATCAAACAGACGACAGCGCTTGGTCTGCTGACTCCACATTCAACTTGTGTGCAACTGCGTGTTCCACCGCAGACCGTGCAATGGAACCTCCACGTGCGACCACAAGAAGGCGACGCAATCCGCACGCCAACTTTTGCACCAGTTCACCATCAACTTTCTTGCCTATACCCTCTTTGATCCCATCCTACTAATGGAACCCCATGGACGATATAGAGATACTCTCCGACATTCCCACTGGTATCACCTGTATGTATCCTCCATATAGCTATACCGTCGTCCTCATTTGTGATGTAAACGTGCTCGCAGGTTACTACGGAAACTATTCCAGACTGTTTTGAAATACCTGGACTCATCCCAGGTCACCAGATTGCCAGAGTCCCACTCCAGATCCCAGGATGGATATTCCCCGGTGTATGAACGAGATGGCAATATTGCACAGGGTCATGCCATGGGGGAGTTCATCACCCTCCCCAATGGCACTGTCTGGCTTCCTTAACCATGCGCTCTATGCGCAGCCTCTCGCTCAAATACCCTTTTTTCACACCCTCATTTTAAATCCAGTCCTCGCCCCTGCATTTACGATCCCAATACAGCCAATGATTCTTGCTGGTCCACAGCCGGCTCGATATGTCAGCACTCTCTGGTTATACCCTCCAACAACCATCCTTCTACTTGATTGACATCCCTATTAGTTGTGGAGATCGACGTTCCATATCCAATCACGTATACCGTGCAAATATTTACCCCAACTACTTTTCATCGTGCGTGCCCACAGGATGTACTCAACTACGATGGGACCTCGTATATGGGTGCACAACGCTGCAACTAGTATCCAAGCAAGGTCGCCATTTTCAGCTAGGTTATAAAAGCATTTTTCACGAGCCTCGAACACGTACATGTCTTCATTTTTCACTCTCGAGTCGTTAAGTACCCCGACCTTCTCTGTGACTGCTCAACAGTACACTGGTAACACATGTCTGCGCAACGATGCTGCGTCTCCACATATACTGCCAATGCTATAAACTAAGCATTGGCAGGTGCTAGTCGGACGGGAGGCTTGCAGATGCCACAACTTTCTCTCTCACGTCCCTCCCTCCATATCTTGACCATCCCGTTCGCAGCAGAAATCGCTATCCCCTATGAACTCGCCACCCAAGTTGTCGTTAGTCATAGTCGACACTTTATAGGTAGGTCGCGGTCGTGGGTCCGAAACCCAACATTGACATAGAGTTCAGCGTTTCCCAGCCGATCGCTTTTACCTTCACCCCGTTGACCAATACGCAGGTATGCCAATGATGTGTTAGGCGACACGACGGTCATGCCAGCCCCGAGCAGCTTCCCAACACTAGCGATGGACGAGAACCAGTGCCACCTCCAGTTTAGTAACGCCTACATGGTCAACAACTACGGGTCTGTGTTGCATGTACCTATTTATTTTGTCTGGGTTGATACCGATGTCGACGGTCATGGATATTATATAGAGTAATGGGGTGCACTGATTGTAGGGACTGGTCAGGGGCAACTGACAATACTAGGACTTGTACTAAAGCATCGTGGCTGTGCTTTATGCTAACTCAGATCTAGCGGTTTCTAGCCACCACCTTGAAGCATGTCCCGTCGACTGAGTGAGTGTACTTGTTTCTGTTTTTTTTTTTTTTTCTGGTATAGAAGCTAAGCGACACACTTGCGTAGTTGCAAAGCTCCGTTTGAAGGCGCAGGCGATTGTTGCTCGTATGAAACAATCTAGCAAGACAAGTGTCGACGAGGAAATTGTTCGTGTTCAAGATGATGACCAACCGCGAACTTTGGCCACTTTAGTTCAGCGTGTAACGGATCTCTCCACTCGGTATGAGCAGCTCGGAAAAATTGAAGACCTTCATGAGGCGATAGTTCTTGGTCGGGACGTACTCTTACTCTGCCCACCTGAGCATCCCAATCGGCCCGCATTCCTGAACAACCTTGCGGTTCATCTTTCCTCTCGGTATAACCAGCTCGGGGATGTTGGTGACCTCAACGAGGCAATTGCTCTCGACCAAGACGCACTCTCGCTTTGCCCTCCAGGAGATCCAGATCGGCTCATGTCATTGAACAACCTTGCGGCTCATCTCTCCTCTCGGTATAATGAACTCGGAGAGATCGATGACTTAAACGAAGCAATCGTTCATAACCGAGACGTACTCTTGCTTCGTCCGCCAGGACATCTGGATCGCTCTGTGTCCTTGAACAACCTCGCAGTTTGTCTGTCATCCCGGTATGATCAACTTGGGAACATCGATGATCTGGATGAAGCAATTGGTCTCAACCGAGATGCCCTCTCACTCTACCCGCCAGGACATCCGGACCGGTCTGCGTCCTTGAGCAATCTTGCGGTTGATCTCTCCTCTCGGTACAACGAACATGGGAGGATTGATGACCTGAATGAGGCAATTGTTCTTGACCGAGACGCACTCTCACTTCGTCCTCCGGGACATCCAGACCGGTCCATGTCCCTGAACAACCTTGCAGTCGATCTCTCTTCTCGGTACAAACAACTCGGGGGAATTGATGATCTGAATGAGGCAATTATTCTTGACCGGGATGCACTCTCGTTCCACCCGGAAGGACACCCAGGACGGTCTACGTCCCTAAACAACCTTGCAAGTCATCTCTCGGCTCGGTACGACCGGTTCGGAGAAACTGATGACCTGAATGAGGCAATTACTCTTGATCGAGACGCACTCTTGCTTTGTTCGCCAGGACATCCCTTTCGGTCCATGTCCCTGAACAACCTTGCGAATCGTCTATTGTCTCGATACAAACATCTAGGGGGGATCGATGACCTGAATGAGGCAGTTATGCTCGACCGAGATGCGCTCTCACTTCGTCCACCGGGACATCCAAGTCGGTCAGTATCCTTGAACAACCTTGCAGTGGATCTCTCTTCTCTGTATAATCAGTTCGGAGGGGTTGATCACCTGAACGAAGCAATAGCTCTTCATCAAGAGGCACTCTCGCTTCGGCCCCGAGGGCACCCGGACTGGTCGCAGTCTTTGAACAATCTTGCAGGTGATCTCTGCTCTCGGTACAACCAACTTGGTCGAGCGGAAGACAAACACGCGCTTTTCAGCCTATATAACGAGCTAGAGCACATTTCGCAAGCGGTCTCTTCGTCTGACCTGTCTTCCGCTAAAGCATGGGTCGTCACAGCTGAGGAATTCCATCACCATTCTACTCTCCTCGCATACGAAACGGCTCTTCGTTTACTTGTCGAACACTTGACTGCGGTACCACCACTGCCACACCATCTTGATCTTCTCAAGGCCCTCTCATCATCCCTAGCTGTAGATGCATTCTCAGCTTGTCTTCGCAACCATTCTCCGACGAAAGCAGTTGAGCTTCTTGAGCTGGGTCGTGGTGTCTTCTGGGGTCAGCTCACTCGCCTCCGTTCGCCTCTCGACGATGTTATTGCGTCAGGCCAAGCGGGAAGGGAGCTTGCAGAGGAGTTCACTCGTCTTAGTTCGCTTATTCACATGGCACTTCGTTCTGCTGGGGAAGACCAACATGATCAAGTTTGCAGCCTCAACCTCAAAGTGCAACATGTCGTGTCCAAGATTCGCGAGTTACCGGATCACTCTCGATTCCTTCTTTCCTCGCTATTCTCCAATCTCCAATGCGTTGCCAGTGCTGGACCCGTCGTCATCGTGAATGCTAGCGATTACGGCTGCGATGCGCTTGTCGTATTTGCTGACAAGGATCCTGCTCACATCCCGTTACCAAATGTCACGAAAGAAGATGTGCGACAATTGTCATTGAAGCTCTATGACATAAGAGAACTGGCGACCTGGAGGAGAATAGATGTCACAACGAATTTCCAGTCTTTGTTGCGGGAAATCTGGGACAACGTGGTTTCCCACATCGTCAATGTGCTACGGGAAACATGCCCTCGTCAGACGCGCATTTGGTGGTGTCCCACCGCCGAATTCTCTCATTTGCCTTTGCACGCCGCAGCCCCATATAGAAAGGGCCAGGAGGGTGTATCAGACCTCTTCATCTCGTCGTACACCACAACCTTGTCCGCCCTTGTTCGTGCCAGACGATCTAACACACCGAACACTAACCCTGAAAAGCAGCGTTTTGTCGCGATCGGTCAAGCGCAAGCCCCTGGTTTCAGCAAGCTCCACTCTATCGATAAAGAACTCACAAAAATCAAACAGTGCGTCAAAACTGTCACCACGTTCGTGCGCGTTGAAGGAAGGGATGCTTGCATCTCCAACGTCGCCGATAAACTGGGCAAAAACGAATGGGTACACTTTGCATGTCACGGGCTACCGAATCAGGAGCAGCCATTCGAGTCTGCTTTTGCTCTCTACGATGGACTGTTTACAATTCAGCATATCATCCAGTGCAATCTGGAGAACCCTGAATTTGCGTACCTGTCTGCTTGCCAAACGACCGTCGGAGATGAGGAAAGTCCAGACGAGGTAATCCACCTCGCATCCGCGATGCAATTTGCTGGATTTCGTTCTGTCATCGGGACCATGTGGTCCGTGGCTGATTCTCCTGCGATGAAGGTGGCATCCAGGTTTTATGAAGCGATGGTGAACGATTTGGGCCGTCTGGATTATACCCGTGCAGCGTGGGCTTTGTGGGAGACGCTGAGGACGGTGGATATACCTCTGGATCAACAGATTCTTTACATACATCATGGTGCCTAACTCTATACCCATCTGGCTCATGTTGTATTTTGCATTGCATTGCTCGTATTGGCTTCCTAGCTAGCCATTAATTGTTTTATGTACTCCTTTTGTTTCTGTGATGGAGTGTTCGGGCTTTGAACCCTTTCCTAGTAGAAGACTTGCCTCTTCATGAGTCCATTCTGACCTCCATCGGGCCGGCTGGCTTTCATCGTAAGCACTTCAATTCACACGCTGCCCTATCTTGTGCTTCCCGACTGATCTTCCACTGTGCATTCCAAACGTCTCCAGATTATCTGGTCCGAATTGGGGTGTGCTAGAGCGTATAAATACTTTCTAGCTGAAGTGGGGATCAAATCGTTTGATAGTCAACAATGGCCACGCCCATCCCTGACGGTATATACCATATCCGCAACCATCAATACCCAGATTTTGTTGTTAACCTCGTTAACGGAGCACCTTATGGTGCAGTCACTAGTTGGCCGCTTGTGGACTCTACCAACTTACAGGTGTGTATCAACAGCTTTCATTTGTGCTAGTTTGCCACTCACTGACTCGGTAGTGGATCGTCAGGAACATCGGAAACCACCAGATTACCCTCGAGAATGTCACTGCCCGTGGCTACTACGCGAGCACATATACTCATACCAGGGTACGACACGCAGAGTATCGCGCATGTACCAACGATCAGATGTCGGACTAATCTATAACTCAATAGGCCGCCCCAGTCTTTGTTACCCAAAACCCAGGCCACTGGACTGTCGAAGAAGTCTCTGAAGGTATATATAGGTCGGTCTATTATAATATTTTCCCTTCTTTTCTGCTCAAACCCATGTCTGTGTGCCTCACTAGGCTTATTTCCCGTGATGTTCGATGGGACCTCACTGCGGATGGTAAACATGTATCGGTCAGATTTTTCATGTTATATCCATGCGCACGCGGACACACTGTCTGTAACAGATCCTTCTCGGACCTCTCTACGATAGTTCGCCACCGGAACAACAACAGTGGAGGTTCGAGCGTGTTGGCAATTGGACGTGGCCTGTTCGGTATCTCGACTGACCAGATCCACAAGTTCTTTCTCTGTCGCTCAGGCAGAGGGAATATAAAAGAAAGACCTGTACGATATTGTAGTGCTCTGGCGCGCGAGCGTTTGCATTTGATGTGAAAAGAATCTGAATGGTACATGTTTGTATCTGACTTGTGTGAATGAGGAACACATTACTTATCAAACCAGCCGTATGGAGTAGCGGTAACGAGAAACGTTCGTTCTGAATACTTTGCCGATGGACAAGTGTTTACTGTTGTTGCTAATCAGTGGGATGAAGGTCAGAACCATATCACTGGCAGTGGGTTCTGGCAGCGCGAAGTGTCCTTGGAACTGTACTAACTGATCCCATATTTAGAGCTCGAATGCAGCCCAACTTCGTTTGTACGAGTTCAGCACTCACTCTCAGCGATGTCTCTGAGAAAACCAAAATCCCAGTTGTTCCAGGCAGTGGCCAAGAGCACGAAATGGCAATGACGCCGATCAAGGTGTCTATTGGGATGGCTCAGATTAGTAGGAATCGATCTATCCTACCGAGGTCCGTAATACGCAAGTGCTTCAAGGTCTCTCGCACAGCTCATCTCCGCTCTCTTACCGTATTCACTTTCGCATTCCTGATAAGGCAAGGTTTTACTGGGAGGTCAGGAAAAGCACAACTCTCAGACCTCCTCATAAGTTTCATAACGACTTATCTTATGGACTCAAAGGTCTAGTATAGGGATAATCGGGGAATGAACAGTGCCGTAGGCCATGGACAGTGGCACCGAGAGTCTTGGGGGGTGATCACCTGATTTCTACAAGGACTACCAGAATCTTGATCTACCTGCTTCCACGTCTGCGTTGCGCCAGCGGGACCAGGCCATACACTGGGCTGGCGGTGAGATTCGGATGCTTCTTCCCATAGTGGCCATTTGGGAAGTCTTACAAGCGTGTGTCTGGCGCGGGCATGGTAGAGAAAAGTGTGGTAACATAGGTCAAGTCCTGTGACATCTTGGTAGTAACGAGGTGGAAGTAATCATGGGGGTGGAAAAACACTTATTGGCACAAGTGGAGGTGTCCTCTCTCAGTCCCGTTACCATCTCTACCATTGTTTCAGTCGCTGTTGCGATATGTCCATGGCATATGCTCTGTGTGCAACACGTCTCCCCCTCGTGAGGCCCCATTCCTGCTGAGTACGGTCTTGAGGTCCTTGGTATTCCATTGGCAGTATTGAAATTAGTACGATAACTTGCGTGTGGACCTTAAGTGTGATGGACATTGAGCATTAAAAGTGCATCGATGCGGTGAAAGGTAACTTGAAGTACCATTACATAAGCTAAAATGACGAACATTTCCTAAACCACCATCTCAAACCATGCTCAGTTGGTTGCATACAAAGGGTAGTTGTTTCTATTCTTTGATGCGGATTGTATCAGCCATGTAACATGCTTCGTTAGTTAGGCAGCCATTTTTCGTTGTAGCAGATTCCGTTGTCTCTGAACGCCTGCGAGAGGGCAAGACCGTTGACATTGATGTAGCCATCGAACTTGGTCGTAAAAGGCTAGACCTTTACCCTCCTGGACACTCAATGCGAGTTACCACTTTGTTTCAGCTTGTATCTCGTCTTTGGATCCGATACAAACAACTGGGGAAAATTAGTGACATCCAGGAATCCATCGAACTTGGGCGACAGGCGTTGGCGCTTTGCCCACCAGGCCATCTGGACCAGTGGACGATTTTAAACAATCTTGGAGTTTACCTGTGGACTGCGTACAGACAACTCGGAGGAATTGACGACCTCAACGAGGCTATTACGCTCGCTAGAGAGGCGCTTGCGCTTCGTCAGCCAGGGGACCCAGATTGGTTGGAATCTTTGAACAATCTTGCATCTGATCTATGGAGTCGATACGAACGACTCCGGAGAATTGATGACCTCAACGAAGCGATTGCTCTCCATCAAGAGGCTCTAGTATTTTGTACACTTGAGAACCCACGTCGTTCGACTTTTTTGATCAACCTGGCATCTCATGTCTGGACTCGGTTCGAGCAACATGGGGAAATCGACGACTTGAATGGGGCCATTGTTCTCGCCAGGGACGCACTGGAACTCTGCCCGCTAGGCCACATGAATCGCTCCACATCACTGGGAAATCTTTTATCCCTTCTTTCCCTTCGACACGACCGGTTCGGGGAAGTTGCTGATCTTAACGAGAGCATCGCTCTTGCAAGAGACATGTTGGTACTCTACCCAGCGGGACACCCGGATCGATCGACGTCTTTGACCCGTCTCGCACACCCTCTCTCCAATCGTTATAAGCGGCTTGGAAGGATGGATGACCTCGATGAAGCTATTGTTCTTTCGAGGGACGCAATAACACTTTGTCCACCAGGGATGTCATATCGTCCGGCAGCCCTGGACAACCTTGCAATCCATCTTTCTACCCGGTACGAACAACTTGGGGGAATTGACGAGCTTAATGAAGCCATTGAGTTGGAACGAGAAGCGCTGTCACTCCGCCCGCTGGGGCACCCCGATCGGTCAACGTCTCTGACTAGCCTTTCATTTTTTCTCTTCATCCGGTATGGCCAGTTAGGGGGCTTTGATGACCTCAACGAGGCCATTAGACTTTCTAGAGATACGCTGGAGCTTTCTACTCCGGGGCACCCTAACCGGTTGAACTCTTTAAAAAATCTTGGGTCTCAGCTCTGGACTCGGTACAAACAACACGGAGAAATTGAGGATCTCAAGGAGGCTACTGTTCTTGCTAGAGACGCACTGGTACTTTCCCCCCCAGGACATCCGGATCGGCCTGACTCCTTGCACAATCTTGCAATTGATCTCTCGACTCGGTATGATCAATCTGGGGGAGTTGATGACCTCAATGAGGCCATCGATCTCGCGCAAGAAGCGTTATCAATTTGCCCACCAGGACACTTACATCGGTCTGGGTTCATGAGTAATCTTGCGTCGTCTCTTTGCGCTCGGTACCAGCAGCTTGGTGGAATTGACGACCTCAACGAGGCTATTCTCCTCTGTCAAGATGCAGTGATGCTCCGCCCACCGGGCCATCCACATAGATCAATTTCATTGGATTATCTTGCAAAGTGCTTTCATATTCGCTTCACACGCTTAGGTCAGGGAGAGGACATACAAACGCTGTTCAGGCTCTACAATGAACTTAAGGATGTGTCCCAGTCCGTCTCTCCGTTTGACTTGGCTGCTGCCAGAGCATGGGTCGACACAGCTGAAGAATTCCACCACCCCACGACCCTCTCTGCATACGAAACCGCCCTCCGCTTACTTGTTGCGCATTCAGCTGCTTTGCCGTCATTACCTCAGCACCTTGCTCTTATCAAGTCACTCTCCTCGTCCCTTGCAGTGGATGCATTTTCGGCTTGTATTCGTAACCAATCTCCCACTAAGGCAGTCGAACTTCTTGAACAAGGCCGTGGTGTTTTCTGGAGCCAGCTTGGTCGTCTCCGTTCACCACTGGACGACGTCATCGCATCGGGGCCCAAAGGCAAGGCGTTGGCAAACGAGTTCACGCGTCTGGCCTCACTCATTCGCATGACCCTCCATTCATCCGGTCTGGACCAGCACGACCGAGTCTTCCGTCTTAATGTGGAGTTGCAAAAGGTTGCGACCAGGATTCGCGAGTTACCCGCCTTCTCCCAATTTCTTCTTCCCTCGCTATTCCCTGATCTCCAACGTGCTGCCAGTGACGGACCGGTCATAATTGTGAATGCCAGCAACTATAGCTGCGACGCGCTCGTCGTGCTCGCCGACAAAGAGCCTGTTCACATCCCGCTACTAGCCACAAGAAAGTATATCCAAGAATTGTCATCGAGGCTTCGTACCCTGACAAAGGACGCAAGGAAGATGGATATGAAGAAAGAATTCATGATCTTCTTGCGCGAACTGTGGGACAAGTTAGTTTCCCACATCATTGACGTCCTCCAGACAATATGCCCCCCTCAATCACGCATCTGGTGGTGCCCTACAGCCGAGTTTTCTCTCTTGCCATTGCACGCTGCTGCTCCGTTTAGGAAGAACCAAAAGAATGTTTCGGATCTCTACATTTCATCATACACTACCACCTTGACGTCCCTCATCCGTGCCAGACGGCCTAGTTCCACCGATTCCACAACGGAGAAACGCTTCATCGCCATTGGTCAAGCAGCAGCTAAGGGCGCAGGTGAACTCTTGGCCGTCGGTGCAGAATTGGCCAACATTGGTCAGCTTGTCGATGGTCTCGCAACATTTACGTGCATAGAAGGACAAGACGCTTGTATTTCCAGTGTCGCTGATGAGCTGGGCAGGCACGAATGGGCCCACTTTGCCTGTCATGGCATACCAAACCAGGAGCAGCCGTTCGAGTCTGGATTCGCCCTCCGCGACGGACGGTTTACGATCCAGTGCATTATCCAATGCGAATTGCAGAATCCTGAGTTTGCGTATCTGTCTGCTTGTCATACTACTGTCGGGGACCGGGAGAGCCCAGATGAGGTGATTCATATCGCCTCTGCAATGCAGTTCGCCGGATTTCGCTCTGTGATCGGGACGATGTGGGCGGTGGATGATGCTGAGACGACCAAAGTCACGTCCATGTTTTACAAGCTTATAAGGGATGACTCTGGCCGTCTGGATTACACCCGCGCGGCGCGCGCATTGCGGAAGACAGTGAAAACCGTGAATATGCCAATTGATCAGCGAATTTTGTATGTACATCTTGGTGCTTAATTCTGTACAGTCCCATCGCGTTGCTCGTCAGTTTTACTGTCCTCTTGTTTCCAACATGATTCCTATTCAGCCAGTGGAGAAAAGAGCAACTGACTAGAACTGAAGTTGTCGCTGCCAAGAGCTGTCACTGGCACCCGCATTCAGTACATACTAGCGGCTCGTCGCTCTTGATTCTTCCACCAACACCACATCGCAAACATTGTATGTCATCCCCGTTGTGGCGGTGGGACCGGGATGCGGGAGAGCGTATGCGGTGTCGGGGGTCCTGGCGTAGTAGGTTCTAGTCGTCGGCTGTCGTAGGTAGTCACCGATCCACCACCCGCACGCCTTCCGGGTGTCCCTGCTAGCCTTCCAGGGTGTCCCAGTCTCCCCTCTCCACCGTTGGAGCGAACTGTCATATGAGGCATAATCCTCTACGAGCTATTTTATTACGTTCAGCCCGGGTGCTTTCTTCCGATGCCATCGAGGAAATCGACTAGAGGGACAGATTTCAGCGGTGAAACGTGGTTACTTTGAAGGGTGACACCGTTTGCAGAAGTGACATACCTTGAACGCTGTTAATTTTTACGAGCACATCACCTAAGTAAGGCATATATACTGTTGGGGTCAAGCTGAAAAAGCGACAGAGTCAGCGTTCACGAAAAGCGGGGGCATACAATGATGGTATTGAGAACTTGAGCGGACAAGCAATATTTCCCAATGTACACACACTTTTAGAGCAAATGTATGGTCTGAATTCAAATAGGTAACGCGGTGTCGCACTTGGACATTCATCAGCTCGCATACCTGTTGCGGCATATATCCACGATCATGTAGATGTCTTTAAGATATGATCATTATACGCAGTTGTCACTCAAAGGAAAAGGGAGAACATACACACGTCAAATCGGGTGCGCAAAGTCGCAGGTGTGGTCCTCTGGGCATTTGAACAAGGTATTGGTAGACACCTTCATAGTTCAGGAATCTCCATCGCCACCACACCAGTCCCCCTGTTCCACATGATACGCGCTGTGGCAGTGAGGGAGAGGCAGGCGAGAGGCAGGCGGTGGCAGGGGTCTCTGTGGTGGCCAGAGTCGGGCGGTTAGCGTAGGTAGTCGTCGGTTGTGGTAGTCAGTCCCCAGTCCTGTCCGCCATCCAGGCTACCCTGCGTGCCTTCCAGGGAGGTCACCCGCCATCCTAGCCCCTTCCAGCGCTCGTTTCACACGTCAACTGGCCAGGCCGATTGTACTAGGTGGTGTTTTGGTTTGAACTGACGAAGAGTATTGGTGGCACTCCGCTTGGGTGCTTGTTCTGTTTTCCTTTTGCCCGGTCCTAGTCGTAATTTAATTTACCCAATAGCGAAGCTTTTTGGATTGTGAACGGTTCAGTGGGACGGCGTGGACTCTACCTACAAGCGACCAGCGTCAGGTAACACACGCTACAGCGCAAAGTGATCCGACACAGCCTTGTTATTCCAACTTTGAAATCTCTATTGAAATTGTTATATGAGTACATCACGGCGAGAACAAAGTAGGGGAGTGTGACCTGTATCCTAGCGCACGAATGGAATACCGTCGTTCCATGCGTGAACATGGGCCAAACATCAGTGAC
>JBBPUD010000477.1:0-18390 GCA_038094475.1 Phylloporus aff. rhodophaeus
CACTTCTTGCCATCTGAGCCAAGGTGATTAATTTTGGTCTCATCTGACCATATGACTTGCTTCCAGTCCTCTATAGTCCAATGTTGGTGGCTCAAAGCAAAGTCCATCCTTGCTCTCCTATGACATGATTTAAAAAGAGAGCATTTCTTCTTCACTACAGCCTTCATTCCTGCCTTCCTAAGGTGACAATAAATAGTCTGGGATGAAATGGGCTGGTTCTTGATATCCTGAAGGGTTTTGGTGACTTGGACAGCATTTTCAGCCTTTCTAGTCCTAATACATAAGTCAGATGGCATGACACATATCAGTGGGAGTAACAATGGAGAGACAACCACCAGAGGATTTTGGAAAATTGGGACGAAGTTTGGAGCATATTCTACTGATAGTGGAGTTGTTAACACCAGTAGCAAGTGATATTTGGCAAGTAGATTGACCCAAATCCAAGAAGGAGATGATTTGATTGGTTTGGTCAATAGAGAGGGATTTCATGATGGTAGTACAGTTGGAGACAAGCAAATACATCCAATTTGATGAGTGATTTTTTGCAGCTGTCACACTCATGCGAAATAGCTAGATTGTGCATAGAATACATATTTGGAGTCTGAGTGACATGATTGTACGAGCAGATTGCTCAAAAATGCACCTATAATACCCCTGACCAGTCAAAAATTTGACTGGACTACCAAAAATGACCGAAAAATCCCAAAAAAATGTGCAATCAACAGCTTTCACTGAGCACAAAACATGCCACAAAAATGGAGGCTGAGTGTTGACCATACAAAGGGCAAAAAAAAATATTATCACTCATTAACAGTCCTGATGTTGCACGGTTGACCTAAGAAATGACCAAGAAATATCTCTGGCCTCTGTGGTCAAGAACAGTGGATGACACACCACATATGTGGTTCATCACCTGGCATCAATAATCCACATCAGCAAGAGTCCCGACCAAAAGAAAACACCATGGCCACCACTGATGTCAGGGAAAACACAGGTTGTTGCATGGCATGGCTGATGAGTCAGCAGCAGGATTTTTGTGACCAAACTTCAATGCTAGAACAATTGATCAAAGATACAGGTCATGAATGTCTCTTTCTCCCAAAATTCCACTGTGAGCTAAATCCAATAGAAATGGTAAGTCATAGGGGTTCAAATTTGAGACTCAAGAGTGTTTGTTTTGCTAATTAAGTGGATTAGTACTAAGGCTGGTGTAAATACCACTATCATGAAGTTACAAAACCAAATTTCACAGCAGCAAAGAAAGCAGCCATGATTACACTCAACTCTTGTCCACTCAAAGTGATCCAGCAGTTTATTAATCAATCATATCGTTTCTTAAGTGCTTATAGGCTAGGGCTTTCAGGGAAAGCTGCTGATTGGGCTGTATGCAAGCAGAAGCAGCATCAACAAGTGTCTCAACATGCTATGATGGCCATTGAGTCTGACCTTAATCCATAAATTAGACTAAATGTTTCATTTAAAAATCTCAGAAATTTTGGCTGGCAAAAAACACCATGGGAACAACTTCAGAAGTGTGTTTTTGGTCATATCTCATCAATCTGAAGCCAATGGCAAGGGCTGCTAGGCCCCAAAAAATCATTCTAGCCAGATATAAAGTTTGTTAAGTTTGCTTGTCCCCAACTGTAGTGAAGAAAGAGTGGTGTTGTTGTTTGTTTGGACTATGTTGAACTTCATATACATCACATGACTCATTGCTTGTGTAAAAATAGCTTGTAAGATCGATTTGGATGTTTATCAGACCAGCAACAAAACTGTTGCAATGTCATGAGTGGATTAAAATGGTCATATCTCTGTGGTCTCTGAACCTAATCACATGACCTAAAGTGCTATAGATAGCCAAGAGTGTCTACTCCATTTCGCTTCCCTACCGCTAAGCGAAATTCCCACACAATGACATACTACATCACAAACATTACAAAACTACCAAACATTGCAATAGTTTTGTTGCTCAGTGTAGATGTAGGGAAAACACATCTGTACAGAGAACTCAATGGTAAGTTACAACTATTTCCAAAATGATGCAGAAAATGAAAACAAAAAAGTTGGTGCCCAAGGTAGGACCCCAAGCTTCACTGAGCATGAGAAACATCATGTGCACCTTGCTCATCCTATCACCCACATGGCAATGCAAGAATAATCTGGGAAAGCCACACTCATGAACAGGAGCCCTGACAACCATTCAACCATTCTATAGCTGTCCATTTCTGTACCATGTAGTACAGAATTTCCATATTTTGATTCTCCTTGGAAGAATTTGAAATTTGTCAACTTCAAGTCTTGTTAGTGGGGAGTGGCAGCTCCCCACAAACTCTTGTCACCTTACATAAGCCACAAAATGCAGTCACCACCAGCCCCGCAGCTACTATGGAAAGATAACAAGAAATATCAAGAGATATAGTATCAGCTATAGACTATTGGCAGTGTAAAATATCAAAATACTTATTGTGAATTAATTATACTCTGAAATACACAATTAGGCATCCATTTCATCTTCTGAATCAACACCTATTGCCAGGTCATTAAACACTGCATCAGCACCCAAGAGCTGGGGACTTGGATTCGTCGAATTAGGGGTAGAGAGCTGTAAGTTTTCCTTCTTGCTGGTGTTGAGATAGTCCATATGAGCTTTTTGTGCAGTGCTACGCTTTTTCCGTGGGTGCCATTGGTTTCCTGTAGCCATTGGGACTGTCCATGATCAATGATACATTCATGATGCGTCTGCTCGGGATGGTGGATCTTAGTTACATAATACATAGTGGTAGGGGCACACTAGATCACTCACTAACAGCTTAGTATCTTGCATTAAAGGGAAAGCAAGTATCTTAGGACATGTTTTTCAGCATGGCCATTGTAATCTTTGTGACAGATTTTGGAATATTCATTTCGAACTTGTGTTTTAGGCTTCTGCTGAACACTACACAAAATATTTTTATAAAATGTTACAAAGAATACAAAGATAAAGAAAAATGAATTGATTGTCTCCTCATAAGTGTAGCGTAAAAATGATGTGCTCGCACTGGAGTGCGCTGACCATGTTTTCTTGCTCTTGCCTGCAGACAGGGGGACCATGCTGTAAGCCCTACGCCCTACAACTCCGATCAGACATCATCTGTATTCCAACACCACAGCTATTCAGTGATGTCACACCAACCAGACAGTATATATACCAGGACCACCGTAGCACATTCCTCATTCTTCCTGTATCCCCTGCTCACTCATAATCTACTACGCTCATACACGTTCCTCTTCGGTGTGAGCACTCCCTAGTGTAGTCCGTCTGACAACGGGCTTCCACTTTTTTTTGAACATCCTTGAGCGTATTCACCACAGTGATAACGCGCAGTCAAGCTTGGGCGGCAGCGCCCACGACCACCAACACCAACACCACCGCCACTGACACCACCACCAATATCATTGAAACTGCCACCAACACCAACACCACTGTTATAACCAATACTACAACTGATCTCGATAGCGATATTGATTTGCTCGATGATCTTGACGACCTCTTCACCACATTATGTACCATCACCGACGCCGACACTCATACCAATTCCAATGACAACCTCCCTGGTCTTCTAACACCTTCAAGCCAACAATCGCCACCTACGTCTGCATCAGCTTCCGCCACAGACCACAGCTCAATACACTCAATACAATCTCTGACGCACCACGATTCCTTCACCAATTCTGATTCCAACTCGGACGATTGCGGAATCATCTGTCCTGCCCGCACATGCACACTTTCCAACATGTCAACTACCGCAGAATATCAGCAAAACGCGCCGACGAAGCCGCCTTCACTCACCCCTGGCGAAGTCACACTGGAACACCTACGCCGTTGGGAGCTCAGATGTTCCCAATACTTCTTCCACAAAGACATTGCCACAGATAACCAAGTTAAGCGAGTCGCATGGGGCCTACTCAACCCGCGGATCCAACAATGGTACACCATCCATTGTACACACTTGAACGCACTCACTTTTAAGGAGTTCATGGACGAGTTACATACCATCTGGCTGCCTAGTGACTGGGCTTCAGACCTCCATCTCAAGATGCTCACATCACGCCAAGGCTCTCGTCCTTTCTACGAATGGATAATCGACGTACAGACTCAAAACTCTCTCCTTGTTGGTGACACATTCTTCATGTCCAACGATAGTTTACGTTACCATTTCGAGGCACACATGAACCGGGAGCTCGCCTTCGAATACCATGTTTCCAATGCCAAGGGCGAGACCAACCTTCGGAAGTGGGTTGAAAAAGTCAAGCATCTCGATGAAAAACGTTCTCGCAATGCTCAAATTTTATGTGAACAGATTGAGGTCTCCCTGCGTGGGACAAGTAAGTCCAAGACCGGTGACTCAGCCAACCACACGACCACCATCACCAAGGTCAAACCATCCTCCGGTTACAATCTGACTATCCCACGCCTACCTGCACTCACGGACGATGAGCGCTGCATTCTCCGCGAAAACAATGGATGTTTCAAGTGCCACCAATCCTTCCAGAAGCACACTTCACGGGACTGCCCCAATGGGTTCCCAGACCCAACGACTTATAAGACCATCATGGCAGATAGCGTCAAAAAGGCCATGGCGACATCGTCGGCGAAGACACCATCTGCCACCCGCCCCACAGTCCACAAGTCGGCAACTGTCACGGCAGTTGAGGCCGATGAATTTGTTGCCGTTGTGGTCCCCTCTGCGGCGTTGGGGGAGGGTACAGACTCTGGTGACGAGTGCGTATCCCCTATTTTCTCTTCACAACTGTTGTGGACCTGTCACATTGACAGGCCCACAACTACGTTCCCGGTCGCCATAGAGGCACTTATTGATAATGGATCGTCTCTAGTTCTGATTGATGAGTCCCTGGTTTTGTCACTGGGTCTGCGGATCCGTGACCTTCCCCGGAGCATTCCAGTTGGGATGGCCTTTTCTTCCTCTTCCTCTCCTTCTAGAACTGTACTGTCTTGCTACGTTCACCTTTCTGTTTCCTCGTTAGATTTCTCTTTCCGCAGTCGCACGGTTTGCACGCTCATTGCACCGAATCTTGTCAAGCCCTTACTTCTCAGCTTCCCTTTTCTCGCCCATAACAAGATTGTCATAGACCACGAGCTACGCTCCGTTCTTGTGAAAGATACAAATTACGACCTATTTGCCGTCCCATCAATCACGCCACCTCCACCTCGTTCCGATGTGATTTCCCCTGCCCTGGTGGCTGATGCGCACCGTGCGGTGCAGTCCGAACTTGTTAAAATCCTGCCAGTCCGCAAGTCCCTTGTTGAGTCTTTCCCCTCTTCGCTTGGTTCATTTGATTGCATTGCTGCAGTACAGGCACAGATCTCCAACTTGGCCTTTCAGGAAGACTTTAAGGCCCATAATGATACGTTGCGGGCTGAGTTTGCCAACCGTTTCCCTGCTGATATTCCCCACTGCGACCACTTGCCGGACGATGTCCTTTTCTGCGTCCATCCCAAGGACCCTCATAAAGTGATTCAGTTACGTTTTTATGACTGTCCACAGAAGTACAAAGGAGCCTGGCACACATTGCTCCAGCAGCATATTGCTGCGGGTCGCCTTCGTCCCTCCAATAGTGAACACTCTTCACCAGCCTTTATCATCCCCAAGGCTGACCCGACTGTCCTGCCGCATTGGGTCAACGACTTCCGTGCCCTCAACAAGAACACCATACCAGACAACCACCCTCTCCCTTGGATTACAGACATCCTGCGGGACTGCGCCAAGGATAGTATCTTTGGTAAAATTGACATGACTAACTTCTTTTTTCAGACCAAAGTTCACCTGGACGACATCAAGTGGCTTGCGGTACACACCCCGTGGGGCCTGTACGAATGGATGGTAATGCCGATGGGGGTGCGTAACACTCCGGCTTGTCACCAGCGCCACATGTCCAGTGCACTCCGTCATCTTATTGGCCGTATCTGCCACGTCTACCTTAATGACATTATCATTTGGTCTCAGACAGTCCAGGAACATGACACCAATGTCCGTGTGGTTCTGGATGCCCTCCGTGCGGCCTCCCTTTTCTGCTCCCCCAAGAAGACATCCTTGTTCTGCAAGGAGGTCAACTTCCTGGGACACCACATCTCTGCCCGTGGTGTTGAGGCGGATCCAAAGAAGGTCGCCAAAATCCTTGACTGGCCATGCCCTCACTCTGCCAGTGAGGTGCGCCAGTTCCTTGGCCTAGTGCGCTATCTTGGTGACCATCTACCGGATCTTGCCTGTTTCACATCAGTTCTCAACCCACTGACTGCCAAGATGGCTAACCTCAGCTTCCCGGCCTGGTCACCTCATTATCAGGCAGCCTTTGATGGGATCAAGCAGCTGGTTGTCAGCCCGGCATGCCTGACCACGATTGACCATGAGAACCCTGGTAACAACCTGATTTTTTTGACCACCAATGCCTCTGATTATCGTACAGGTGCTGTTCTCTCTTGGGGCCCAGACTGGAAGTCAGCACGACCGGTTGCCTTTGACTCAGAGCCACTCTGTGATGTGGCCTTAAACTACCCCGTGCATGAAAAGGAGTTGTTTGCTATTGTCCGTGCACTGCAAAAGTGGCGTGCGGACCTCTTGGGTGCGCCTGTTACAGGACGTATTTTTCGCCTCTTCACAAGAAGTCTATCGCACTCACGTTTGCCCTTATCGGCTAGTCTGATCAGGAGATATGCCTCTATCTCTCCTTATCTTATCAAGGAGTCACAGCCAGATTAGATCATAAGTGCTGGCCTTGATCACGGACTTACCTAGACTTCTATGACATCATTATGACATCATGGGCTAGACCCCCTTTCATGCTTTCACGATTCACCCATGCCTCAACCATATGTTTCTCAAACATGTTTCACCATGCTTCTCTTCCATTCCAGCCACAGCCTTTATGATACACACTTCATCCTTATGTTTCAGGGTATAGGGTAGATCCTTATACGGACAGATCGTTAGATACGATCACAACATGTACATACATTATAGGTAGTATATAAAGACCCAAGGACCCAGCGCTGGTTTCTCCAGTCTGGTTCTCCTTGGAGATTTCCCTTGAATCAAAGAAGTCTTTGGGTTTCTCTTGAATCCATTCTCATAAGCTTTCCCTTGAGAGCTCTTGCTGAGCTATCTCTCTTGGACGATTACTACGACATTCTCCCTTGAAATACGATATCTCTTGAACAATCCCTAAGCTTTCCCTTGAAGTCAAGCACTTCCTGGAGTATTACGTTAGTTAGACCTACAAGTCCTAAGGTCTAGTGCAACCTAGTCGGCCCTCTTTCAGGCATCTGAGCCCTAGTGGTTCAAGGTTGTTTCAGCACCTGTCATTGTCTACACTGATCACCGCACTCTGCAGAACTTTGATACACAACAAGACCTCTCTCGTCGACAGGCTCGTTGGGCGGAATTGCTCTCCCAGTTTGACCTTGAGATCCGTTACATCCGGGGGGACGATAATGTTGTAGCCAATGCCCTCTCTCAGCGTCATGACGAAGGAGATCCACATGGACCTGCTGCTCTTGTTGCCACCGTGCTGTCCTTGTACCCTGACTCAGAGGATGTTGGGACGGTTTCGTTGCTGGAGCATGATTGCTCTCTTACTCTCCACATCCTTCAAGGTTATGCTGATGACCCTTACTGCAGGAAACTTTTCTCTTTGCTTGGCTCTTTGTCAGGTCTGTCGGAATGTAGAGGTCTTTTGTTCCTGCACGACCAGTTGGTGGTACCTGATGACAAGGAGATTCACGCATGCCTTTATCACCTTGCCCATGATGCTTCAGGTCATTTTGGGGCGGATAAGAGTTACGAGATGCTGCGTGGTTCCTTCTACTGGCCCAATATGTGTCACGATCTACTTAACTTCTACCTCCCTAGCTGCACTGCTTGCATGCGCCACAAGTCGCCGACTACAAGCCCAGCAGGTCCCTTGCATCCTCTGCCTGTACCGGATGCTCACGGTAACTCGGTGGCGATCGACTTCATTGGACCCCTCCCTGAGGACAAGGGTTACAACATGCTACTTATGATGACGGACTGGCTTGGTGCCGATGTCCAGCTGGTTTCCTGTCGGGACTCCCTTTCCACACCTGACCTGGCACACTTGTTTTTCAACCACTGGTTCTGTGAGAATGGTCTGCCTTGGGAGATTGTGTCCGACTGTGATAAGCTGTTTCTCTCCCGTTTCTGGAAGTCGCTGCATAAACTGACCAATGTCTCACTGAAGCTCTCTAGTGCTTACCACCCACAGTCCAATGGTGCCAGTGAGCACACTAACAAGACTGTTAATCAGTGCATTCGCTTCATGGTTGGTCAGGACCAGAAGGGATGGGTTCGTGCACTGCCTCGGGTGAGGTTCACCATCATGAACTCCATTAACGCCAGTACTGGCTTTTCCCCTTTCCAGCTCCATCTTGGCCGGTCACCCAGGCTAATCCCTGCACTTGTGCCCAGAGATGCAGGTGTGGATGGTGACTTCAACGTCCAGGGTTTTCTGGAGTGGCTGCAGTCAGACGTGATGGAGGCCCAGGATCGGTTGCAGGCTGCAAAGGTTTCACAGGCTGCCTCTGCAAACAAACATTGGTCCGCAGACCCCGGTTTTGCAGTCGGCGACCATGTCATGCTTTCCATGAAGAACCGGCGTCGGGACTACCTGGCTGGTGGTGACAGGCGGGTTGCCAAGTTTATGCCTCACTTTGACGGCCCGTACCGTGTGGTCACTTCGGACCCCCTCTCCTCCACTTACACTCTTGATCTGCCTGCAAGCTCACGCATCTCACCCACCTTCCATGTTAGCCAGCTTCGCACCTTTCAGGAAAATGATGATGCACTCTTCCCCACTTGCACGCACCGCTCCCCAGAGCCTATCCTGACCCCAGAGGGGAGACTGGAACATCGCATTGACCATATCTTGGAGGAGAGATGTGTGGGCCGAGGACGACAGTACCTGGTCCACTGGGAAGGATTTGGTCCAGAAGATGATGAGTGGTTGCCATGGAAGGAGCTGAAAGATTGCGTGGCACTCGATGTTTGGGAAGGATCAAAAACTTCATAGGGTGGGAGGGTGTAAGCCCTACACCCTACAACTCCGATTGGACATCATCTGTATTCCAACACCACAGCTATTCAGTGACATCACACAACCAGACAGTATATATACCAGGACCACCGTAGCACATTCCTCATTCTTCCTGTATCCCCTGCTCACTCATAATCTACTACGCTTGTACACGTTCCTCTTCGGTGTGAGCGCTCCCTAGTGCAGTGCTTCCACACGCGGAGTTTGAATTTTGGGGAGCGTACGGTAGGTCCCATTTTACTCTTAGCAACGATTCAATGGACAAGTAGTGGTCTTAAAGCGACTTACGCATACGGAGAGGCGGCTTCCTTGGCGACCATCGGCGACCGTGTTGGCGCTGCCGCACTAACGGAGAAAGTGTCCGGGCTTCGGCAACGAATAGCTGGCAAGAGCATACCCCTTGAGGTGAGGATGGCCAGCCCTTTCCATTTGTTTTGAACTAAACCCTTGTGCTTTGGCCACATCACCACTTCTCATTGACAGAAATTCGCTGCACTCAAGGCGCGCAAGTATTTAGCTCAAAAAAATCACATTTATGAAGCGCTCGGAGAACTCAGTGTACTTGAAACAGACCCTGTCAACGGTGTCGCCAATGCCAACGGCAATGCAAATCCACGCGGGGAAAGGACCATGGTGGCCGAGAAGAATCGTGTTAGAACAAAAAGTAAAACGGAAGGGAAGGAGGGATACTGGGATGATTTATGTTTGGCGCGTTTCTTGGAGGGTGTCTGCTGGCGCTTTGTAGCCTATCCGGTATGTCCCCTCGCACACACGATTACCAAATTCCCTTTCGCTCTTTCATGGAACTGATATTATTCATCCCCTAGGACCCTGATGCCGATCTGAATGCAAGCGACAAGGTGCCCATTTCCATCGAAAAAGCTCAATGCAGAGCAACATCCGCGTTTAAAGAGGTATTTGAAAACGGACCCAAGATAGAGCTTGACCATTACATTGTTTACCACGCTCGTATGTTGCGCTTTTTACCCTGCGTTCACACCGTCGGATGGACTGAGTAATGGTCAGATTTCGAATATGGACGCCTCCTCGCGCGCTCTGGCAACAAAGAAGGTGCGAAAGCTCAATTCGATATGGTTTTGAGCGGGAAACCACTCGAAGTCAACGCCGCTGGCCGCAAAGGGAAATAGAGCCTTGAGGTATATTCTCCGTTAACTGCAGATAGTGCGCTTCTAATCGACGTACCGCAGAATGCCTTGCATATGCTGCTGTAGATGCCTTAGAGCAGATTCGACCTCTTTGATTTGACCTCAGATTCACAACGTTGACGAGTGTACGTGAGAGAACGCAGAGGACGGTGAAGTCTCTTGCCAAAGGCCCATGCCGTCGCCTCTCTTTTTTTTTTTTTTTTTTCAAAATCAGCAACCAAGGTCGTGCAGTTCTTCCCGACCACAGCAGATCAAAAGTCGGGCTTAAGAGACAACCGTTTTAACTGCATCACTACATAGGCTCTAGGGTATATTTACAGTGTTCAGGGCAAGTGAGATATCAAAGAGTTCAGCATAGCAAGGTCATGTTCCTTCCGGATGGATGCCAGTCCTTCTACTCCTGCTGGCCAGTCAATGGAGCCTGAAATTGAAACTGGATAATTCACTTCGCCTTCCTTTCCGGCCCAGTCGAAGTCGATCAGCTGTACCACAGATGTCCTGTCTGGTGTAATGATGACATTTGGTGGGCGGAGGTCACCAAAAACATAACCAGCAGCATGAAGTTGCTCAAATGCTTGACGAAGATCAGCTTGAAATCCAGAAGGTACTTCACCCCGCTTTAACGCATCTTCAAGTGTCAACCCCTTCAAATACTCCATAACGACCATATGAAGGCTGCCATACGATGGCATGTTGGCAGTCACATTGATCGGTCCGTAGTAAAGGAGTTGTGGTGCAAATCCGATCAATGCCATCTTCCGGTGCGCATCAGCACCGTATGAGGTGACAAACTTGACGACGACGTCCTTTGGGCTGTCCCCAATGGTCCTAGCGAGATATGTGACACATGCAATGTTTCGTTCAAGTGGTTCTTGATATGCAAACTTAACCATAGCGTTGTCGTACCAGTAAGTATCAGGAGATGGGAAGAACCGAGGGTGGGATGCAGGAACAGAAGGGTTAAAGGGGTTTACGTCATTGATGGCCTTGTACCACGAATCCAAGAGTTGGATTGACTCTCTGAGAGCATAAAGGACACGCGCAATTCGCAAGTACTGGTTGTTGTCGTGGGTAGAGTGGGTAGGGATCCAGAGAAAGTCCGTAAGTCGTTGGACGATGCAATGTGCGGTGATGATGCCGCCCATGATCGTTAGCCATGGTCCTGCGTGGGCGATTATGAATGCAGGGCAGTTGCACCTCAGGCGGAGGTTACTGCTCTATGTGGACAGAGGTCAACAAAAAAATGAACAAAATGGATATGCAACGATGTCGTTACCTCCTTCTGACTGAATGTACGCAAAAATGAGAAGGAAGCTTGTACTGAGGGGTCTGACGCCCCATCGCCAAACTCATTTTTCTCTTCGCCAATAATTAGGTACACCGATAGCTCTCCACTTGAACTCAACGCCACAACATCCGGAGCAGTTCTATCGGAGTTGCTGATAAATGTTAGAGGGTGGTCAATAACTCTTTGCAAGATGGATTTGAGATGATGTCGACGCGTATCTTCATTGGTATGGATTAGGGCAAATTGAGCCATGAGATCCCGGATGTCTCGCATGAAGTCATCGGGTACGTTGTATTCGGGGTCGAATGCCTTGCTGGAGAAGTATGCAAATGCCGGGTTATACAGCTGGATCGGTGGCGCCACTGTATCCACTGGATTGCTTGCAGTACAGCGACAGTCCAACAGCCTCTGATCACCGGATTGGATTTTCATATACTCGCTTGATTTTGCGGCTTGGGAAGGAGTGAGACTTTTAGGCGTAATAGTAGTGGTACGCTTGAACGCTGTTTGGGCGGCATCGATGAATAGCTCATACGAAGTAAGGGACTTCTTACATTCACTGAGCGCAGTTAAGATATTGACCTCTCCTCTGACTTGCACCGGAGTCGTACGGACATCTAACAGGAGTATGATCGGTCTCGTTGTAATAAATCTGGGCAATACTGGACACGCACCGGCAGGTGGTGGCCTTGAAACCAATGCATGTATTCGTCCTGGAGGGAGGGAGGTAAACACATCCGACAGTAGAACCAAAGGATTTTGTAAGAGGTTATCTGGGACTGGTACAAGATCGCTTTCTTCAGGACTGTCCAGAGAGACTCGATAGAGATCAAGCAACGCCGCGTCTATGTCTGCATAGGTAACAGCTCGCTTTTGCTTTATTAGCTCCTTAAGGTCGCCGACATCCGCTGTTCTTGCTGTTTCGACCTTGAAGGACCGAGTAAGGTCCTCACCAAAGACAAGGCAGTGCAGATGCAGCTTAGTATCAACAATGAGTGGTGTAACTGTATGGGCGTTTGAAAGTTAGTCGTAACAACCACTGTCAAGGCTGAACACGCACTGGGTGGCCGTGAGACCAAAACATGTATTCTTCCTAGAGGAATGGAGGTGAACACATCCAACAGAAGAGCCAAAGGGTTTTGTAGGAGGTTTTCCGGAACCGAGACCAGATTGTTTTCTTCGGCAGTGCCCAGGGAGACTCGATAAAGATCAAGCAAAACGGCATCAATGTCTGCATAGGTAATGGCTCGTTCTTGCTTTATCAGCTTCTTGAGGTCGTCGACATCTGCTGTTCTTGGCGTCTTGACCTTGAAGGACCGAGTTAGGTCCTCGCCCAGGATGAGACAGTTAAGACAGATTTCTTGAGTAACAGACATCATCCAAATTGACGGTACAGGACCGAAATAGTTACCCATACTTAGTGGTTACTTAAGGACGACTTATGTCGGAAAACTTACGGGCGGTGCGCGCGCCCATTGGCGGTGGCGAACTTGGGCAGCCTACCAATGGGCAAGAAAGCCGCATTCTCGGAACAGGACATTCACGAAGAAGAGAGCGATGAGGAGGTCATACTAGACGAAGACGATGCTGAAGAAGTTGACCTCGACAACGATGTCGCACCAAAAGAAAAAGTCTAAATTCGACAATACGGTACGTTTCAAGTTACTTTCTCTCTCTCTTTTTACTAGTCATCCTCTGCCAAAGATGATACAGAACAAGCCAGTTCAGAGAACGTTTATCATTGGCTGCGGGTGTACCGCTTTCATCAAGGTAACTCGCTTCCGTGGTTATCTGTGCAGGCCCAACTCATTCACACGCTTCTGTTAAACGACGGTCATGAACTCCAAAGCCCAGAGGGCTGAGAACGACAGAAGACGTGAGCCCCACTTTTGATTACTTTCGTGCTGCGCATGTACTTCTGTCCGTTAGATGGGCCTCGAGGCCGCGACAAAGGCGTTGCTCGACGCTGGTGAGGCTTGTTTTCTTTTCTGCGGGATGTACACCCATCAGAGAACATTGAAGGGATCACGTATGACACGGTTGAAACCGCATTCGTCGGCTATTGCTACGGGGATTCGACGAGCGGACAGGTTCGCTCTGCTTACTGCCGAACATGCGCGTCGTGGTGACCTCTCGCCTTCTTCAGCGTGCCCTCTACAACCTCGGCATGACCGGGATCCCGATTACAAACGTCAACAACAATTGTTCGACGGGGAGCACGGCGCTTTTCAATGCCAACAATGCTGTCAAGTCCTCGCTCGTCGACTGCGCGCTTGCTCTCGGGTTTGAACGCATGGCTCCGGGAAGTCTAGGGACTCATTTTCCAGATCGTACATCCCCAACGATACTGTTTGGCGCTAGAACGCAGGAATTGGAGTCGACCTTGAATACGGGGAAGAATTACGGGCCAGGTGCTCCGAGGATTTTCGGCAATGCGGGACAGGAATATTGTGACAAGTATGGTGCCGACATCACGCATCTTGCCAAGATAGGTGTGTTTTGCTTATGTTGGACACTGTCGTCGTACCCCGCACCATGGTCTCTTGCTAAAGGACAATGTCATGATAGCCGCAAAGAACCACGGACACTCGGTTAATAATCCATACTCACAGTTCCGGAATGGGTGGTCGGAAGAACAGATTTTGAACGCGCCAAAGATCAACAACCAGCTAACCAAGTTCATGTGCAGTCCCACCTCCGCAAGTTGAACCACCGTCTTTCCTAGTTATCGCTAAGCGTATCGTTTCCGTAGGACGGCGCCGCGTGTTGCATCGTTGCGTCAGAAGATTTCGTGCATACTCACAAACTTGAGAACCAGGCGATCGAAATTGTCGCACAAGCACTTGAGACAGATTCTCCAGCTACGTTCGAATCTGGAAGTGCCATGGAAGTAGCTGGGTACGGTATGACGAAACGATGTGCCGATAAAGTTTTTGCGCAGGCTGGTTTCGCACCCAGACATGGACGCGACGAAGTCGGCGTAGTAGAACTCCACGACTGCTTCGCTTCCAACGAGGCATGTGGCGTTTGCTTCGCGTTTAACATTGAGTTTGACGTTTCGCTTGCTAGCTCATCACGTACCCTGCGCTTGGACTTTGCGCGGTTGACGAGGCTCACAAATTGGTAGAGAGAGGCGACAATACGGTGAGGTCCGCGATTTTTTGCGTGTCCCTAAACATGTCTCCTCGCACAGTACGACGGAAAATACGTCGTGAATCCGAGTGGTGGGCTTGAAGCCAAGGGACACCCGCTCGGTGCCACGGGCTTGGGCATGCATTTCTATATTACCAGTGTGTTCTCCACTCTCAATGTTACAGCGCGACCTGATCATGATGAACAGTGCAACTTCGTGATTGTCAGTCGATGTATCGTGTCGTGTCTGTTCGTTCTTGGTACTAACCTGGTGTACAGGGGCTGGCCCAATGCAAGCGCCAGGGCTCTTCAACACTACGGACAAACGCGGCAAATATGGTCTTGTGCACAACATTGGCCTTGGTGGTGCGGTGGTTGTTAGCCTTCTGCGTCGTCCCGAATTCTTTCAACCCGGAGGTGTCGACGGACGAACGAGGTGCGCGGCGCTTGGTCGATTTCATCAACGTGTTGCATGACTATGCCTGACAGGCTGGGGTACAACCATGCATGTGAATGCAAGCCCATCACATTTTCAGACGTGGATAAAGTCAAGTCGAGGAATTCGGTGCAATACGTGCTCCAAGCTGCCAAGTTGTGAGTTTGGAGGTCATCTAACACGCTTTCGTGCATGATATCTAGGAGGAGTATGTCTTGCTGTTTCGATTCATATTTTCGAAATCTGTGTCTTACCACACGTCAATGTTGTTCATATGATCCTATGGCCCTCTCTTCGATCCCTGCAGAGACCCAATGTCAAGTCCACGCACTTCCAGACAGTCTCGTGATCCAGAAGCTTCTTCAGCGACGATGGTGACTGCGTGGCGAAGGACTAGTAAACGTTGTACGAGGAATGGGTTTGGGATTGCACAACTCGACTGTTTCCTTGAGGTCTTGGTCGCGACAGAGAACAGTAGGCGGGCACATTAAGCACATCCTACAAAATGGTGGGGTCTTAGGAGGGTTGCATTGTGGGAATATATTGGTAATCAGATGTTCAATCTGGTCGGCTACCCAGGCAAGTAGGAGACGCTCACACACGAGTCCGTCTATGAGACTACTCGGCGTCAATCTTGTACGTGCATACCTTATTATCGCACCCTCCTTTCATGTACAGTAGGCCTGGTACCCCTTTCCTCCTAATCACATTAACGTCGCAACCGGTCAGGAGATCGACAAACTGTGAATGAAGTAATGATGATATCGGTACCATTGTTATCCACTCACAGGGCACGTTGGATCGCGCATATACCAAACTTGATGAGTTGGAGGCATCAGTCTTTTGCCAGTGCAGAACTGCAGGATATGATGTCTTCACCACGCATAAATAAACCATACCGTCGAATTCGACGTATACTTTTGTACTGTTCATACCCTCTGTCTACTCTTTCATCATCGCCCAATCCTCATCGAGCAAGTTTGGCAGCGGCAGTCCCTTCATGAACAGCGACACCAAGAACCCCACACCGCTGATAACAGCCAAAATTCGCCACAACACAGCGAGACTGCCTGCAAATGCGACTTGGACTTGGAACCGAGTCTCTGGAGGAAGCGAAGAGAGCTCTGGAATAAGCGCATACACGATTCCAGTTCCCTGTGGGACAGATTGAAGAAACGACTCTGGAAGTCTCTTGCTGAGTTCGTTTTGGAGGACCACGCTCCCGATGGTGATACCCCACACCTATGACTACCTCAGAGCATGCAAACGGATAATAAAGGAAATGACACACGGAGGCGAAGGAACGGAGAAACCACATGAATGCGAGTGCGGGCGCATTCTGTGTGACTGGTAGAGGTGCTTGGATGGGATACATGGGTGTCGCGGAGAGCACACTACCACGGAATGAATCAGGCGCATCAGACAGACAAATGAAGCAGACACACCCAACACCACAGCCAAGCAGTGCCACATATCCAATGGATTTTCTAAGCGGATCTGTTGTCACGATCGTGCTCATTAAACCAAGAGCAACAGTGCTTAATGTCCACCCTATCCAGGTCTGCAGCCTATATCGTGCACTGACCTTTAGTGATATGCCAGTAATAATGACCGCAGGTGCAAGCGTTGAGACGCCGAGTGAATAAATACCGGAAGTAAGAGGAGATGCGCCTTTGCAAGCCTGGAAATAGACTGGGAAATAATCTACAATTTATTTGCGCTAAGTGGAGGCAATTGAATATCTAAACAAACTCACAGACAGCCGCAAGTGTCATGGCCATTGCACAGAACGTCTGAACGTAACTGATGCAGCATCAGCAACCGCAAAGGTGGATATGGTTAGCAACAGAGCTCCTGACCCACTAAGGCTAGTCATATTTGTCATTAAAGAGAACGGAACCTAATGCGAGCTGGTGAGATGTCACTCGGATCCTAGAAATGCACGCACGAGTGGATGCGTTGCAAGGGTGGCATCATAGGCAATGAAAACACCCAGTCCAGCGAAACCGAGGACCAGCGGCACAAGTACCGTGGCTGATCCCCATGGGGCGGTGATACCACCCCAGGTCAGCCCTATGGTGTATGCAGCAGTGCTGGAGATAACAAGGAAAGTGCCACTGTCAATAAAGTTCTGGTGGGTGGGGTAAAATTTGCGAGGAGTGCTGTTTCATACATCCAGTCAATTCGCATAAACTTTTCTCGATAAGTTCCCGGAGGAGTGGGTAGATCCAAACACAACACAACTAAACCACACGCTATCATAGAAATTGGGAGATTGAAGTCTTTGACGTACTTGACTTGAGCATCTCGAGAACCAGAAGATTGCGGCACTCACAAAAGAGCCAACGCCACTTGCCCTGAGCGGCAAGGCTGCCACCTAAGACAGGTCCGACTGACGCAGCAAGACTCCATGTGCTAAAAAAAAGAAAACTGGGTCTAACCGCTCAAAATGGATGGTCAAGAGCCCTCACAGTCCATAGAGACCACCGTAAATGCCTCGGTCTTTAAGGGAGACGAGGTCGGCTAGAATGATCCCTGTGAGAGACTGAATGCCTCCTCCACCCAAACCTTGTAATGCCCTGCCTGCAATGAGCATTGCCATACTTTTCGCACCACCGCAAATACCACTACCAAGTGAAAAGAGTCCTATTGTCACCAGAATAGTAGGCCGTCGGCCAAATGTCTGGGCTAAACCACCGCTTAATGGGAGGAAAGCAGTTGAGGCAAGGGCGTAAGCGGAACCGATCCAAGCAAATTGTGTTGCATGGAGGTCGCTGGCGATAGTGGGAAGCGCGGTGGAGACAGAGGACAATTCGAGGGCAGATAGAGACAGGCAGATGCACATTGAAACGAAGATGAGCCAGAATCTGAGGCCTCTCTTGGATTGCACTGGGCTAGGGCCTGGGGGCTTGTCAATATCTTCCAAAGCCCGGGAAGATGCTGAAGAGGCTAAAGAGTGCATGGAGACTTGGGGTCCACTGTGGAATTCGGTTACTTATTAAATACAAAGGGTTATATTGTGGCAACGGTTGCACGCTGTCCTGGAAGCCGGCGGGCATAATGGGATGTTGGAAAAAGTTTCGGACCATTATTTGTTTGTGTAATGAGATCTCCCCTCATGACCATGCATTTCAATGCCATACCTTCCAAATATGGTTGTATGTTCTCACAAAAAAGCATCAAAAGGCCACCGTAATGCCATTGTAATATCATTAAAATTACTTATAATGCCATTAAAGGAAGTTGTAAACAATCTTAAT